>JAOWBW010001336.1:132081-267703 GCA_026119855.1 Campanula takesimana
ATCATGTGTTTGAGTATTATTTCATTTAATATTAAGTTTTTTTAGAAAAATGTTGATGGCTATATAGTGATTAGTTAAAATCTTTTTGACGAACTATATAATTGTCTATTTGTATTTACTTGTACACCAACCAAAGTGATTTGTGCGTCATCAAACATTTATATGTCTTCCGTTGGTAACTTAACCTCATCCATAGGACCTTTTCGATCAACATTGTCATCTCCGCATGACTTGACGACCCGCCCACATGACACTCTTTTTTTTTTTTTTTTAAAACAGTTGCATATCATTCATTTCAAGGCAATTGCCATCGTTTACAAATCCCTATGGAATATATTACAGTCTTATCTAAAGCCCTGCCGATCTATAGCCCTGACTATTACAAGTTCCTATGGAGTTTCCCATTGTTGAAACCTATTACAGCGAATGATATTTGCTCTACAATATTGATGTTGCAATCGCTCATAGACATCCCGCGCCATCTGATAGTTCGCATAAAATATTATTATGACATTCAATACTACCGTTTCGAATTACATAAAAATGATTACATACATTAACCATTTTATCAAGGCTACTTAACATATGTTGTACAGAAGAAAATATTACGGTGGACAACATTATCATTGCATAAAAATGCTTGCGCAATTAATAAAAAATTGATCGGACTAAACCACTTAAATATAGAGGAAAACATTTTTTTTTACTAAACTAGCTCTTTTAATGAAATTAAATCAAATACAATAATAATAAAAAATAACTTTTTACTAATTAAAATAATATCTAAAATGAAAAAAAAAACATGTTGTTACGCACGGGCAAACCAATAATTATAAAGAAAGTTTAGACTGAATGACTAGACCAACTGATTGATGGGTTGTTATAACTTACTCAAAGATTTCGATTTTGTATTCAAGCATTTAGGTATACAGCTCTGCCGAATGGCTAGGGCTTACAACAATTGATTTAGGTTAGTGATTCATACGACTAAGATCGATGCGGGGCACAAACCCAGAGAAAGAAAGAAAGAAAGAAAGAAGAAGATGACAAGAGGAAATTACGTGGTTCGACCGCTTACTTACATTTAAAGGCATAACAACAACATCATTATCATAACTTCAACATTACAAAGTATATTTCCCTACATATACATATACGAGTCTCTCACTCAAATATTACAAAAAATGATAACACTAAACCACTGTTATAATATTAATAGTAGTAAGAGACCCTCGTGCACTATTCTTTTATACTAGCGGGTAACCCGTGCTCTCTGCACGGGAAACCAATACTATGTCTTAAAAAATATTTTAACAATAGTTAACTAATATAGTAATCATTATTTTAACTAATACTATTAATAATAAAAATTAATCTATATGATTACTATTATTATAATAACTATTATAATTAATTAATACCATTGATAATAATAGTTAATATATATAGTAATAGCAATGATTAGTCTATATAATAATAATTATTAATATAATTATTATAATAAAATAATATTATTAATAGTCATAGTTAATTGATATAGTAAATATTATGATTAATATTAAAAATTAATAATCTAACTTATATAATAACTATTATAATTAACTAATACTAATAATAGTAATAGTTAATGTATGTAGCCTATTATAGTTAACCAATACTATTTAATAGTAAAAAATAACTTATAAAGTAACTATTATGGTTAACTAATACTATTAATAGTAATAGTTAACTATATAGTAACTATTATAGTTAACTAATACTATTAATAGTAATAGTTAACTAATATAGTAACTATTATAGTTAACTAATACTATTAATGGTAATATTTAACTTGTATTGTAACTAATATTGTTAACTAATACTATTAATAATAATAGTTAACTAATATAGTTAACTATAATAGTAACTATTATAGTTAACTAATACTATTAATAGTAATATTTAACTTGTATTGTAACTAATATTGTTAGCTAATACTATTAATAGTAATAGTTAACTAATATAGTTAACTATAATAGTAACTATTACTAATAAGAGTAATAGTTAACTATAATGGTTAACTATTATAGTTAACTATTACTAATAATAGTAATAGTTACTATAATAGTTAACTATTATAGTTACACTTTTTAGTAACTATTATTATTAGCTAATAGTATTAGCTAATGAAAAGAAAATGAAAAGTCACTTATTTATTAGTATGTTGTTGATGTGGCTTCTCCAAATGCAAGCTTTCTCCATTGTTTATCCACATGTCAATACCATAGCTCTTTTGGCCAACTTTAATATATATATATATATAGATTTTCTCTCTACATTTTGGTGTGTATCGCTCTTTTCACGCACAGTGGTGTGTCTCACACACTACACACACACTACACATCGTTGTCTTCACACACTACACATCGGTGTATTCACACACAAAACTTAATTCAACACAATTTAATTTAGAGAGCCTAACACTCACAGTTCTTGAACCTTCCAAGAGTGAGAACCAAAACACTCTTTTGACTTTCTAGGATGACTCTTCATCTTTCAAGATAACTACTCGCATAAAAACACCCAATAATTAATTAGTCGCATAAAATATTACTCCTCCCGTTCTAAAATAGATGTCGCTTTAAATCTTTTACACATATTAATAAATGCAATTAATGCATGCGAAAAAGTCGCATATACCTATTGAAAGAATGTGCAAAGTTAATTTTATTCACAGAGAACAATAATATTTATAGTACAATGGAAGGAGTCCTAACTATGGAAGGAAATACTAGTTGCCTTATCTAAAGTACAATAGAGATTTACACAATATTCTTAAGAGTAAGCTTACAAGAAATGAACAATAAAAACCCTAGGGAAACCTTAGGGCCGGCGGCTGCTGTGTTGATATAGTCGGGCTGTTGATGTGGTCGGGTTGTGACCCGGTCGAGTGGTGCGTTCGGGTCACCCGTGTTATCTCTAATATGCCCCCGCAAGATGGACGATCCGTGGAGAAGGCCAATCCGAAATGAGTTGTTGGAACCGGAGTAGGGGCAGAGGTTTAGTAAGAACATCAGCAATTTGATCATCGCCAGGAATATGTTGAACCCGAAGAGAACCAGACTGAACATGTTCGCGAACAAAGTGAAAGGAGAGGGCAACATGTTTCATTCTATAATGAAAAACCGGGTTGGCCGAGTAGGTAGTAGCACCAAGGTTGTCACAGTAAATGACGGGAGTGGAAGACGGAGAGAACCCAAGTTCAGACATAAGGTTTTGAACCCAGATTATCTCAGCAGTCGTGTCTGCAACAACACAAAATTCGGCCTCTGTAGATAAGCGAGCAAGAGAACGTTGCTTGCGAGAGGACCAAGCAACAGGATTACGACCATAATAAACCAGAAAACCTGAGGTAGAGACATAATTAGATTTATCACCTGCCCAGTCAGCGTCACGAAAGGCATGTAGGTTGGGAGAAGAGGAGGAAAAAATTTATAAGCCCAAATGCATAGACCCATTAAGGTAACGAAGAATGCGTTTGAGAGCCATCCAATGAGGGTGTTGAGGATTTTGCATAAACTGGGCTAGTTTGTTGACTGAGAAGGCTATATCAGGTTGGGTAAAGGATAGGTATTGGAGACCACCAACAAGGGCACGGTACTGAATGGAGTCAACGGCCGGGGTGGTGAGTGAGGGGAGGAGAAACAACCATGGGTGTGGGTAAAGGTTTGGAGTCATGCATTTTGTGACGAGTGAGGAGATCATGGATGTATTTTGTTTGAGAGAGAAGTAGGCTATTACTATTGGGAGTGACTTCAACACCCAGGAAATATGATAAGGGAGAAGATCCTTGAGAGAGAAGCGGTGGGATAGATTGGTGATGAAGGAGGTGAAAGTGGAAGGGAGGGGCCGGTGACAATTATGTCATCGATATAGACAAGGAGATAGATGGGGGTGGAAGATTTTAGAAAAAAGAGGGATGGATCGGCTAAGCAGGAGTGGAAGCCATAAGAAAGGAGGTAGGTTTTGAGCTCGTTGAACCATGCACGGGGTGCTTGTTTGAGGCTATAGATTGCTTTGGAGAGGCGATAAACAAAGGAGGGGTTGTTGGAATCAACGAAGCCTGGTGGTTGGGTCATGAAGGCAGTTTCAGACATAGTACCTTAGAGAAATGCATTATTGACATCAAGTTGTCGAAGTGGCCACTTGTGAGTGGTGGCAAGAGAGAGAAGAAGCCGAACGGTGGCGGGTTTAACCACTGGGCTGAAGGTTTCGAAGTAGTCAACTCCGGGTTACTGATGAAAGCCATTGGCAACAAGGCGAGCTTTGTACATCTGGATAGAATTGTCGGGGTTGTATTTGATGCGGAAGACCCATTTACAGCCAACAACAATATGAGCAGCGGAAGGGGGAACAAGAGACCAAGTTTGATTGCGAGTGAGGCCCTGATATTCTTCAAGCATAGCATCCCTCCAGTGAGGAATAGAAAGGGCTTATTTGGTAGTGGTAGGTAGGCTGGTGGTAGAATTTAGTAGGGAGAGATTGGCATATTTGGGATTAGGTTTGAAAATACCATGGGGGATACGGGTGGCTATGGTTCGGGCATGGGTAGGGTAGGTTTCAGCCGAGGCGGTTTGGTCGTGGAAGGGTGCGGTTGGGGTAGTGAGGGGTGCGGGTTGAGTAGGTACTGTCGGGTTGGGATGCGGTTTGAGTATGTGCGATTGGGGCAGATTGGGATGCGGTCGGAGCAGGTGCGGTTGGGGCGAGTTGGGTTGCAGTTTGAGTATTTACGGTTTAAGTATGTGCGGTTGGGGCTAGTTGGGTTGCGGTTTGAGTATGTGCGGTTGGGGCAAGTTGGATCGCGGTTTGAGTAGGTGCGGTTGTGGCAATTTGTGGTGCAGTTTGTGTGGGAGCGGTTGAAGCGGTCGGGAGAGAATGGGTGCGGTCGAGTGTGGGTGATGGTACGGCCGGGCTAGAGAGATTGGTTCGGCCGGGTTGATTGGGAGGGAGACAGTAACCCAGTCACGAACAGAGAGAGAGATGGGGTTAGGGTGGTAGTGGTGAGGGTTGTGTAGGGAAAGGTGGATTCAATGAACTTGACATGGCGAGATGTGTAGACACTGTGAGTTTTAGGGTCAAGACAGTAGTAGACACTTTGGGAGGGTAAGTATCCGACAAAAACACATGGAATGGACTTGGGTGCTAATTTATGAGGGGTGTAGGGACGGAGCCAGGGGTAGCATAAGCAGCTGAAGCTACAAAGTTTGGACTAGTTGGGGGGTTTAATAGTTTTGAGAAGGGTGAATTATTGTTGAGAGTGTGGGTGGGGAGGCGATTGATGAGATAAACCGCAGTGGTGAGGGCATAAGGCAAAGTGTGAGAGGGATATTGGCATGAGAAAGAAGAGAGAGTCCAGTTTCGACAATGTGACGATGTCGACGTTCAGCATACCCATTATGTTCAGGTGTGTGTGGAGGGGGGTGGTGAGGTGGGTGACACCATCATTGAGTAGAGAGGGTGTGAGTTTGAGATATTCACCTCCATTATCGGAGTAAAGTTGAATAATAGGAGGTTGAAAATATTTTTCAACATGTGCTTTAAAGCGAGTGAAGGTGGTGTAGGTGTCAGATTTATTTTTGAGTGGGTAGATCCAAACATATTTTATGAAGTGATCGACAAAAATAACGTAATATTTGAATTTATCAAGAGAGCGAACATGAGAAGTCCATACATCAGAAAAAATAAGCTCGAGTAGAGCAGTGGACACAAGAGAAGAAGTAGAGAAAGGCAGTTTATGACTTTTATTGATATTGCAGGAATTACAATCGGAAGAACTAAAATGAATTGATAAAAAAAACGACTACGTAATAAACTAAGGATAGGGGGAGGGGTGGCCTAATCTATGATGCCAAAACTGCGAGGAAGCGACGCTGGAGTGAGCTTGGATAGAGGGAGGATGCCATAGGTAGACGCTATGCTCAAGGGTGCCATGGAGAAGGATTTTGTTCGTCTTGATGACCTTAAGAACAAAGGTAGAGTGTGAGAATTCAAGAGTAGCATTGTTACCTTTATAAAATTAGGAAACATAAAGAATATTACGAGTGATGAGAGGAACGTGTAAGACATTATTAAAAATGAGAGAGGAAGAGGGAGTAGAGTAAGAGAAAGAACCTATGTTGGATATATGGAGGGAGGAACCATCACCAATTATGACATCGTCACTGCCGTTGTAAGGGTGATGAAGGGCAAGGTTGGAGAGGTCACTGGTGATATGATGAGTGGCTCTACTGTCAAAGAGCCAGGGTTTGGGAGGCGAGGGGATTGGTCATGTGGCAGAGTGGGCTTGTGGATTGGTTCGGGTGGGGCGAGTGGGTGGTGGCGGGAAGGTGACAGATGGGTAAGCTTTCTGAAAGCGATGGCATTGGGAGATGACATGACCAACAATGCGACAATACTGACATCTTCCTTTGAATTGACCCGAAGAATTGTCAGAGGAGGAGTGGGTGGAGGAAGAGGCAGGAGAGGAGGGGGATTTATGGTTGTTGTAGGTGGGACGAGTTTGGGCAGTGAGGGCGGTGGTAGGGGAGGGGGCGAGAGTTGTGTGTTGTTTAATGGTGAGTTCATGATGAATTAGTTTATCATGAAGGGCATCAAAAGAGATAGGTGTGTCCCGAGCACGGATGGAATCAATGACGGGTTTGTAGGTGTCATAATCTAGGCCTTTGAGAATTTTGGCTATGATGTCTTCGTGATCCATAGGTTTGCCAAGAATGGCGAGTTTGTCAGTGTAGGACTTTACGGCTTGGATATAGTCAGAGATGGATAGGTTATTTTTTGTTAGGGTTGCAAGGTTGTCTTTGATCTGGAGGATGTGGCCTCGAGACGGGTTGGCGTAGGTGGTTTTGAGGATACCCCAAGCCTCACGAGATGTGGTGGCTTGGTGAACAAGTGGGGCTACAGTGGGGTCAAGGGTACCGATGAGGGCACCGAGGATGAGGCGATCTTGGCGCCATCATGTAGTGGCGGCAGGGTTAGGGGTGGTGATGATGGCGGCAGGTTTTGCTGGTTCACTGTCGGTGGCGGCAAGAGCGGGTGTGTGGACGGTGAGGTCGTCATCGGGTTTTGGGTGGGTTCCATCAACGAATTTCAAAATATCCAATCCAAAAAGGATGGAGGTAATTTGGGAGGCCCATGTAAGATACGTGAGCGGGTGAGGGTGCGGCAATGGGAGAGGTTGACTAGGAAAAGGGGTTGGTCTGGTTGGGCTATGTTGGTGATAGTAGTGGTGGCGGCAGCCATTTAGGGTTTTGGGAAGGAGGGATGCCGGAAGAAATAGAGAGAAAGAAGGTGGATCTTTTCAGCTCTATACCATGAAAGAATGTGCAAAGTTAATTTTAGGACAAATTGCAATTTAGTTACCTGAGTTTTACACGATGTTTCAATTAGTTCCTGAATCTGCTTTTCGACAATTTGGTTACCTGAGTTTGAAAATTTGTTGCAATTTGGTGTAAAAACGGATGAGGTGTTAAAAAAACTAACAAAAGTCAATAAAAAAACATAACAAACTTCTTTATAAATTGCAATGATCTCCCCTACAATTTAATTAATTCTTACTTCTTCACTAAAAAGTTAAATTGTTAGCAAATGACCCAAATATCCATATAGTACTCTCTCTCTCTCTCCCGCTCTCTCTCTCTCTCTCTCTCTCTCTCTCTCTCTCTCTCTCTCTCTCTCTCTCTCTCTCTCTCTCTAAAAAGCCACTTTAAACACAAAACCCACCCCATTTATATTTCACGTAAACCCTCCTTTCCGCATTTCTACGGGCCACAATTGATGAGTCAACTTTTCCGTCTGGCGTCCATTTTCTCCCGTCGGCGGCCACCTTCACCCACCGCCTCTTCTCCTTCCTCCTCCCCTTCACCCCATTCACTAAAACCACTCATTTCAAATTTCTTCGCCCTCCCCTTCCTCTCGCTGCCCAACCTACGTCATCACCACCCCTCTCCCTCACTCCTGCGAAATTAGTAGCAATTGGATGGAATTGTTTTTTGATTTTTTGTTTTGGGTTTTCGATTTCTTTGGGTTTTGGTTTTTTCGATTTGTTTACAGCCTTGGGAGGTTTAATTTATCCGCCATTGATGGAATTAGAAACCTAGAACTGAGGGGTAGATGAGGGTGGTTGTACGGTGGGTGATTTTTTAGAGAGGGAGGAGGCGACTGAAACAGGTATGAACGGTTTAATTGTTGTGTGATTTGCTGTGTATGATAGAAATGTGAAATGATTAGGTTGGCTGGCTCAAGTGGGTTTCTAGATCAGTTCAGGTAAGAGTTTCCAGTCCAGTTCATGTAGGGTTTTTATGGAGGGTTGTATTTTGGTGGGTTTAATAGATGAAGGGGGTGGGAAATAGTCAATTTGATGCTGTGGGAAAGGTCAAAATTGATGGGTGGGGAGGGTTTCTGTGCATTGTTTAAAGGTTGAAGACGGGGATAAATTAGTCATTCTCATCTCAAAGTTCTTAGTTAGGTTTGGGTCATTTGTTAACTAAAAATTTAACATTTTAGTGTAGAAGTAAGAATTAGTTAAACCGTAGGGGTGATATTGCAATTTTAAAAGAAGCTTGTTACGTTTACCATCCATTTCGTTAGTTTTTTTTAACACTCCATCCATTTTTATACTACATTGCAACAAATTGTCAAACTCAGGTAACCAAATTGTAGAAAAACAGATTCAGGAACTAATTGAAACATCGTGTAAAACTTAGGTAACTAAATTGCAATTTGCCCTTAATTTTATTCACAGAGAACACTAATATTTATAGTACAATGGAAGGAGTCCTAACTATGGAAAGAAATACTAGTTGCCTTATCTAAAGTACAATAGAGATTTACACAATATTTTAAGAGTAAGCTTAAAAGAAATGAACAATAGAAACCCTAGGGAAACCCTAGGGCCGGCGGCTGCTGTGTTGATATAGTCGGGTTGTTGATGTGGTCGGGTTGTGACCCGGTCGGGTGGTGCGGTCGGGTCACCCGTGTTATCTCTAATACCTATAAAGTAATCAATTACCTAGATAATTAAATGGTTGTGCAAGAGATAGTTCGCTAGCATTAATAAGAGTAGAATTGATAGACAACAACATCAATAAAAGCTTTAAAAATAGTAAAACGATAAGTATTTTGAAACAAAAATTAACTCATAAAAGGACATTTGTTTTAAGACGGTGGGAGTAATCGTACCCCCCAACAAATTCAATAAAAGAGAGAGGTCCTGTGCACAACATTATCAAAAATTGAAGGGGGTCAAACGCAACAAAAGACACGCAGACAAATGAAAACAAGCGTTGTCTTGATAATTTTCACTTTATAGTACAGTAGCCTATATACTACTCCTCGTATACACCATGTGAGAGAATATCGTTCGGTTTCTCTCTCTCTCTTCTTTATTTTTAGTTTTTCTCTCTAAAAAGAGTTTTCTTTAAGTATAGAGAGAGAGAGAGGGGAACAGGAAGACGAGAGTTCAGCAGACAGAGCAGAAGAAGAACAAGAAGCCGGTAGATATGGTTTCGACAAGACGAAGCCGATCTTCTTCTTCTTCAGAAGACATCACATCTTCTTCCCAAAACGTCTCAAGGTCCCCGTCGTCCGTCTCTTCATTTTAACAAATTCTGAAGATTTCCCTTCAAAAATAAAATAAAATATGAACATTCTCTTGTCCGTTTCTTGCCCTCATTTTGTGACCGTTGATTTTGTTCAACAGGTTGATCATAGTGGTGATGCATCGGATGATTCCGCACCGGTTGACGAGAATTGCAAGGAATTGAGCTCTCCGGCGCCGCCCGTCGATCAACCGGAATGCGCCGCCGTTGATCAGCCCAAAGTCGAAGCGGAAGAAGAAGCCGTTAGTTCTGATAAGAGCGAGCCGGCTACCGCCGCTTCATTATCCACGCCGATTGCTGACGGTGATTTTTTTTTTTATTGATTCTTGCTGACTTGCTTTTGGTTATTATACACTTTCACTTGAACATTAAATTTTTACTCCAAAAAAGTTATTGTATTTTACTTTGGAGAATCTATCATGTTGGCCCCAAAATTGCGGACTAGAGCAAGAATTTGGGGGTGATAGGTTTTCAAATTTCAGTGGTTTACTTAAAAGGAAAAAAAAATAGTATAATGGTAAAAAATGAAACCCACTTGAAAAGTACATTGGAGGAAGATAGAGTTTGTCTTTTCAGTAAGTGTAGGATTTTACTTGAGACAGGAAAATGACCATTGACAAAGGGGAGAAATGTAATGAGTATTTGGTTATGATTAGTTGGACTGCACTTAAATTTTTGAAATTGACCCTTTTTGTTTTTCCTGTTTTTGAAGCTTCATCTCCAATGAGAGTTGATAAATTGAGTAGTGAAGCCATGGCGCGTGCTTCTTGGAATCATTATACCCAAATCATGCGGACTCTCAAGCCATGGTGCATGCTTCTTACCGAGACTTCTGTGGTCAGTCTACTACTAAAAAGATGAATGTGGTTGTGTTCTACTATTATGATGAAATGTAAAGATTTTTGGCTGTTAATTATCATTTGTCTATTTGAGATGGCAACTTATGTCCTTGTTCACTTGTGTTTTAGACTAACAATGCTGGTGCATTGTGTGTTACACGTTGCAGAACCAGACAGTGGGTGTTTATACCCCCAACTTTTTAATTGGATCAAGCAAGCATGCCAATCTCGTAATTACGGATTCTTCAATAAGCTCAATCCTGTGTGCGATCAAGCTCACACAGGTATTTTTGATATATTTTATTTAAAATCACATCTTTTTTCAGTTAGTTGGGTTGAATCGATGATAAGCATATCTGTAGAAAGTGGTTTCATGGTTTACTTGAGGTCCTGTGTTCTTTTACTCAGAAAGATAGTCCCACTTTGACTTTTATGGTCAACTCAATCGATATTTGACCATAATTTTATGAAAGCTTAATTATCCTTATGCAATTCTAAATTTATCACGGATAGTATTTTTATTGGCGAGTCAATAACAATTTTTATGGGCAAAGCTTGATAGAGTTGACCATAAAAGTCAAAATGTGACTATCTTTTGGGGACGGAGGGAGTATCTAGTTGGAGATGAACTCCATATATTCATGCGGTATGATTACTCATTGTTTGTCGACATGATCAGCGCAATGGCAGTTCTGTTGCTGTGCTTGAAAACAAGGGAAGCAAAGGCTCCATTCAGGTCAATGGGAAGACTATAGATAGAGGTTCCAGCTGTGTTCTGAATTCGGGGGATGAGGTCGTTTTTGGTGTGTTGATGAGTAATGCTTACGTATCCTTGTCTTTCTTCTCCTACGTTAGCCAATTATTCAATCAATAAGATATTTCCGTGTCGGGATTTAAAACAATGGTATTTCCTTAACGTTTTCTCTGATAGATTTTCCAGCTATGTGAGGTTGAAGTGAAAACTCCTGCATCAAACCTGAAGTTTATTCGTAGTCTAAGGCCAGCACGCCATCCTTCAGTTGCGACTGGTGCTCCGATTCCGGTGTCTCTTTCGGACCTGTCGTCCCGTTTGACACGAACAGCTAAAGCACTTGATGAGAAACCTCCTCCATCAATAATCCCCGATGATGAGAATGATGGCGTAGAAGTAAATTCAGCTACAAACGTGGGTATTGATGTTGGAGAATCAAGCAAGACCGTTCCTCTTGACCACAACCTGGACTCTAAGATGGAGCCAGGCAATGTAAAACTCTCTGGCCTTAATCATCTGACCAGGCCTTCTATACAAAAACTTTCTTTTCTTAGAGGTAAATTTATCAAACAGGCATTGGAAGAAGTGCATTGTACCAGGGATTCATTTCCTCCCCCATCATCATCATCATCATTCAGGGAAAGGATTCATGCGGGAATTCTCAATGGTCAAGAAGTAAAAGTTTCGTTTGATGGGTTTCCGTACTATTTGAGGTATGAAACTTTCACTTCATATTGCGAATAAATTACTCTTAATTCTCTATGTTCACATCTTAATGATGTCTAAAGTTCTTGACCTATCATTGTTTATTTGGAAAGCTGTTTTCCAAATAAAGCTGTTAGGCTTTGGCTCCACCAGAAGTACTGAATGTTTCCTAGTTTTATGTCTACTGCATATGCTCAATCTGTGTTTCTTTATCTCTTGTGCAGCGAGAACACAAAGAATGTACTGATCGCAGCTTCTTATATACACATGAAGCACAAAAAGCAAGTTAAATATGCCTCTGAACTTCCAACGGTTAACCCAAGAATCTTGCTTTCTGGTCCTGCAGGTGGGTCTTAATTTCTACTCATGCTATGTGGTCAAAGATTGGATTTGTTTATTCATCTAGATGCTGGTTAACTGTTCAAGCTTCTAGTCACCCACGCTATTTGTAATTGAAGAAGGCCAAACTGCTACATCGGTCACTTATTTGTGTTTTTCAAATGTGCTCACCCAACTTAATGTTTTTGCAATGTCGATACTTAACTATCGCTTTTTTGCAATGTCCTCGCTCCGTTAATAAATGCATCAGTTATTTTACGAATGTTAGTCACATGCCATCACATGGCTAACACCCGTTAAATAAGTAGAAGTTTTGTAAATGGAATTAACTCAAATTTAATGACATATTTTTGGGATAGCAAAAACCAACATACCCGCTTCTTCAACCTCTAAACGCCACCCGGCTCTTCATATTCCCCTCCGCTTCTCTCACCCACTCACTCTGGTGACCTTCCCCCACATCCCCTCCCTTGACCAAATCTCAACCCCCATCCCCACACACATCCACCATTGAACCTTAAAAACCCAAGAATTCAATAACCAACAATCAAACTCCACGTAAAACAATATGTACAAACTAATAACAAAATTACCAAGTTCAATCAAAGCCCAGAAACACAGGTGAAAATCAACAGCATTAAAAAAGAATCCAAGAAAACCCCGAAAAATTAAATGCTAAAAATTTAGAATCCAAGAAAATCCAAAATGAAATTCACTATCAAAATGCTAAAAGCTAGAAGCACAAAGAACAAAGAAAAATCTAAGAAACCAACATATTTGGTTTTTGTCATATTTTCAAAATGGATTTCGAACAAGCTTGATGTGAGAAAAGAAAATGGACATTGAGATCTATCGGCATGTCGGAGAAAAAAGGGTACACTTGGCATGGATGGGCGTTGTTGAGAGGGGAAAGACATGTGGGGTGGAGGGTGGGTGAGGGGAAGGGGTGCCAAGAGCCCATGATGAATGAAAGGGGGAGGGGGGTGGGCGAAGGGAATGGAGGGGGGGGGGGTAGATGAAGAAGCGTTTGAGAGAAAGTGGAAAGGGTGGGTTGGGAGGTCGGTCCACTTGGTTATTTTATTTTATTTTTTTTGAACTTTCTTTGTTAAGTTTAAGTAGATCTGTTAATTAAAATGGATGGGATGTTAGTCATATGATGGCAAGTTACACGACTACAATTCGTTAAATAGTTGACTACTCAATTAACGGATTGAGGTCATTGCAAATAATCGGTAGTTGAGTGTGGACATTGCAAGAAAAATAAATAGGGTGAGCACATTTGAGAAACACGAAAAGTTAAGTGATTAAAGTAACAATATGGCCTTTGAAGAACTATTTTCTTGAAAGCTACTCCCTCCGTCCCTAAATGAATGTCTGTTTTCAAGATTTCCTTGTTCCAAAATGAATGACCTTTTGGTATAAAACTTTGTCCCTAAATGTTTTCTATCAATTTTTTTTTCACTAGTTACTTCATACTTGCGAAACTAAGTGTTTAGAAAATTGATAGTAAGAATATTTAGTATCTTTACTTTTTAATTGTCTAAAAAGTGAACTTTTTTAGAATGTCCCCCATATGAAATTTCAATTCATTTAGGGACGGAGGTAGCACTAGTTATTTCTTCAAACTTTAATACCTACTTCTGAATTTCCGATTATATAAGCTATTTATAGGAGTAAAATCTTATACTTACCCATGCTTTCTTTCAGGAACCGAAATATACCAGGAGATGTTGGCAAAGGCTCTTGCTCATTATTATGGCGCCAAATTGCTCATATTTGACAGCCAATCCTTTTCAGGAGTAAGCTGAATTTACGTGCATCGACTATATCCCTTTTCTTGATTGCCAATTTAGGGCTGTTTAAAGTTAATTTTTGTCAACTCCTTTGTTTTAGGGTTCATCTTCAAAAGAAGCTGGTCTACAGGAAGAAGGATGCAGCATGGAAAAATCAAGCAATGTTCTTAAGCAAAGTCACTTGGCCAAGTGTTCTTCTGGCAAAGCAGATTCCCCTGGTACTTCAGGCACTCCAATATTGCCAGGATTTGGGTCGCAACAAAAGATGAAGATTGATGTTGCACCCTCCTCAGTTGGGACATCCAAAAAAGCCTTGTTTAAATCGGGTATGCTATAAAGAGTGAAATGCATCCGTTTTTCCAGTGTTAGTTTGAATAGAATTTTGCATTAACTTCTCTCATATTCATATTTTTTTCAACCCAAACATTAAACGAATTTGAATTATGTTTTAGGTGACAGAGTTAAATTCATTGGCTCTGCTTCTGGCGGCTTACCCTCAATTTCATCTTCTTCAAGGTATAATTAATTACTCTTCATATTTCCTTTAAGGTTCTTCATTAAATGTTTTTTTTTTAGTTAAAAAAGGATTTTATTAGATCAGAGAGAATGTAAAAGGTGCAGACACACCATCTTAAAGAAAAATAAAGGTAGAAGCTAATGCAGGACCATCCTCCAATTTCTAAAAAAATCTGCAACATGTCATTTGATTTGATTTGCTTTACCTGCATGTCTTTTACTTTGTCTTGGGGGGGGGGGGGGTATTTCTTTAATCTAAGTGGTTCCCCCTCTTTGACTTAATTTCTAGGGGTCCAACCGCTGGGGCTCGAGGGAAGGTTCTCTTAGCTTTTGAAGATAATCCTCTATCAAAAATTGGTGTAAGATTCGATAAACTTATTCCTGAGGGGTTGACTTTGGAGGTCTGTGTGATGGAGGTTATGGATACTTTTGCAATGGTAATGCATTATGCCTTGGAACTTTAATATTTCTATCTTTCTCACAGCATTCCTGACTCTCTCTCTCTCTCTCTCAATTTTAAATTAGTTAATGAACTTCGATTGGATACATCGGGTGGAGAAGATGCGGACAAGTTACCTATCAGCATTTTGTTTGAGGTACAATTAATTCCGTTGAATAATTACTTTTGCTGCCCTCACACGTTTATGGATTGCTTATTATCAATATTCTACTTTATCAGGTTATCACCAGTGAGAGTAGAAGTTCTCCTTTTATTTTGTTCTTGAAAGATGCTGAGAAGTCTATTGTTGGAAATTCAAAATTATATTCGACATTTAAAAGTAGGCTTGAAAAGATTCCAGACAATGTTGTGGTGATTGGATCACAGACCCAAGCGGACAATCATAAAGAAAAGGTATGCGTCTTCAGTCATGAAGGTCGCTCAATCTTGTGAAAGTTATATAAAGTGATCACTCTTCAAGTGATTATTATCTCATTTATTATCTACAGCTTTATTTATCACTTTGTTTGGTTCTTGCAGTCACATCCTGGCAGTTTGTTTTGCACAAAATTTGGAGGCAACCATACTGCTCTTTTTGACTGGGCATTCCCGGTAAGGATTATTTTTGTTAATTTGAAACTCTTTGCAAATATCCTCTATTTGCATGTGGTTTGTAAGTTTGATGTTCTGTTCGTGTTATTTGTATTTTTCATACTTGTTTTGTTACTCATCTTATCCTTTTCTAGTGGGGTTCTTGTACAAGTGGTAACGTTGATCTTACGCATGGGTGAATGATTTCAAAATTTCTCATTTTCCTCTTTTGAGGCCTTTTAACCTGTGCTAGCACTAGCAGGCTGAGAACGAACTTGTATTTTGATTCATGAGCCTTTTCCTCTTTTGAGGCCTTTTATCTGATTGTGTCCTAATTAATTAATGTGGGATGTCAGTTTTTCATGAATTAAACTTTACTTAATCATCCATAATTTCCTATTTAATTGTTAATCCTGTTATTCTATCCAACCGTTGTGTAGTTTTGTTCTTTGCTGTTGGTGATACTGAATTTCATAATACATGCTATAGTGAATTTGATTAGCTCAGAGTTGAAAACTTTCACTCTACCCCACCACTCATTCCCTATCTTCATTTTCCACCACTCAATTTATTCTACCAACACCACTATTTACCCCACTCATTCTCTCTCTTCATTTTCTACCACACATTTTCCTTATTTTATTCTTTTTCCTTAGTTATTGTGCCCACCTCTTGGGTGTCAAGTGAGGTGGGACGGAGGGAGTATATATATATATATACTCACATTCATGTGTACTTTGTTATGTCTAAAGTTTACTTTGTTATGTCTAAAGTTTACCATTTACTAGTCAGTGACCTTGGTATTTATTGCGTGGATATGCTTATTATTACAAACCATATGATAAGACACGAGCTGATCTCATTAAAGTTTCAATGTTTCAGAATAGTTTAGGTAAACTACGTGAAAAAGGGAAGGAGAGTCCCAAGACGACTAAGCTTCTATCCAAACTTTTTCCTAATAAAGTGACGATTCACATGCCTCAGGTTTGTGCTCGGTTTCCGGGTAAGATTTCTGATTCTTGATTTCATCTATGCTTAATGATGATTTGTAAATCTGTCACAGGATGAATCCCTCCTTGTAAGCTGGAAACGGCAATTAGATCGAGATGCTGAAACACTCAAAATGAAAGGAAATATATTTAATCTACGCAATGTAAGCAACTCCCCTTTTGGATAAAAGTATATGATTGTTTCATTGTATTCCTGTCTTTAGCAGTCATGTAGGTCATTTGCTGATCCTCTAATAAGTGGAGCTTCAGTTATATTGTTTGTTTTTGAATTTGTATTCGTGCTTTAAGTTGCTAATGGTAAGCAAAAAATGCTCACTCCGTCCCACTAGAAGAGACGATTGTTCCCTTTTGGACCAGCCCAATTGAGATTAACATTTCCATTTAAGAAATCTTTCTACAGCAAACTGACTATATTAATCTTGTAAATTTACCGCTTAGTTTGAATTCAGATGCCACCTAGTTGGTAAAGCGGTCATGCTCCCTTCACCTAAAAAAGCCATTCAACTTGATTTTTTGTATCATAAAAACACTTTTTGCGCAGCGACTATGCAGTGACTGCCATTCAAGGCTACTTTCAAACATTTTGACATTCAAGGCACTATGCAATAACAGCCAAGTTTCAACCTACTTGCTGTGGCTTTAAGACAGAAGGCAGCGATTTTTTTATTTTTTTTTTACCAAAAATATTGAAACAATTTATGTTTTATGCTTTTGATGCTGTTTCTCATCGTTTTTTCAAATGTAAATATAACCTACTATACGGGGAACTTCATGCCAACTAACTCGTCTATCATCTAAAGTTTTTTACTATTATAAGCTATAATCAATTTTACTCTAGTTGTAATTTTATTGATTTGACAAATTGAACAGATCAACTTGTGGTTAATGTGATTGTTTTCAATCCTTAAAGGTCCTTAATCGGACAGGGATAGAATGCGATGGTCTCGAGGCACTGTGCATCAAGGACCAGCTGCTTACAAATGAAAGTATGTTCGACCAATTGTCCTGTATAATGTGTTGTACATATTTTCTCGTCCAGCTATATGGAAATTTCCTTTTAAATATAGTTATTTTGGGGGTATTCTGAATTGTTGACAGTTCTACTTTTGTGGCTTGTATTGAAGGTGCGGAGAAGGTGATTGGATGGGCTTTGAGCCATCATTTTATGCAGAACCCCCAAGCTGATGCTGATGCTAGAATATTACTTTCTAGTGATAGGTACTAAAAGTTTCTCAGTTTTGTGGAATCTATGTTGAGCTGCACTGTTTGGCAATGAATTCGTTTATTTTAATCCTTTTATATGGCATGTTGCCTGTAAGCAGCATTCAGTATGGTATGGGAATTCTCCACCCAATCCAGAATGAATCTAAGAGCTTGAAGAAATCACTGAAGGTAACCATTTTGTTTCTCTTGATGTTCTGAAGTATATACTCCCTCCGTCTCAAAATAAATGTCGCAGTTGACTTGTCAACATATTTAATAAATGTGCTTTATTTGTTAATTTTGTTTGTACATTGCATGGAGAATGCAAATATTGCACTAAGACTCTTTCTTATTTAGAAATGCGGCATTTTTAGGACGGAGCAAAATGGAAAGCGTGACGTTTGTTTTGGGATGGAGGGAGTTTTTTTTTTTTTTCCTGTCATTAACCGTTTTCTTCTGTCATCTGTAGGATGTTGCTACAGAGAATGATTTTGAAAAAAATCTTCTAGCTGACGTCATCCCGCCTAGTGACATTGGAGTAACTTTCGATGATATTGGAGCTCTTGAAAAAGTGAAGGATACATTGAAGGAGTTAGTGATGCTTCCTTTACAAAGACCTGAGCTTTTCACTAAGGGACAATTGACCAAGGTTTTTATCTTCTTCTCTTGTATAAGATCTACTATATGCATTCTGATATATGTGAATATAAACTCATTCAAGGGTTCCACCAATTTCTTTGCAGCCTTGCAAGGGTATACTTCTATTTGGGCCTCCAGGAACCGGAAAGACCATGCTTGCCAAAGCGGTTGCTACTGAAGCTGGTGCAAATTTCATCAACATTTCTATGTCAAGTATTACATCAAAGGTTGACTTTTCTGTGGAAATTCTGCTAACGCTATTTTTCTGAAATCAAATGAATATACTACCTCCGTCCCAAAAGCAGTCTCATTTGACTTTTGATGGTCAACACAAGGGAACTTCGACCAAACATTGTCAGTAACATTTTTTAGAATTTCATTGGAATGATTAGATAACATTTGGTCAAAGTTTACTTGGGTTAACATTCAAAAGTCAAATGAGACTATCTTTCCGGGATGGAGGGAGTAGTTGCCATTGTTCATCTTATCATTATCAGAGACTATCTTTCCGGTACGGAGGGAGTAGTTGCCGTTTTTCTTCTTATCATTATCATCTTCATTATTGCAGTGGTTTGGCGAGGGTGAGAAATATGTGAAGGCTGTGTTCTCCCTAGCTAGCAAAATTGCTCCAAGTGTCGTGTTTGTGGATGAAGTATGCTTGTTTTGAACCACCTGTGTGATTTCATTGCTGAGTTGGTTATTACACTTGCTGAACAACCCCTCCTTTTTTTTGTTTTCCAATTTCCTCTTTGAAGGTTGATAGCATGTTGGGCCGGAGGGAAAACCGAGGAGAACACGAGGCCATGCGTAAGATGAAAAATGAATTTATGATAAATTGGGATGGCTTGCGAACAAAGGATAAGGAACGGGTTTTGGTTCTTGCTGCCACAAATAGGCCTTTCGACCTTGATGAGGCTGTTATAAGAAGACTTCCGCGAAGGTGAAGTTCTTTTTTCCTAACATTTCTATCTGATATCTTCCCATCTGAAGTTATGTTGCCATGACGTTCTCTTTTGCAGGTTGATGGTGAATTTACCAGATGCCCCAAACAGAGCAAAGATATTGAAGGTGATACTTGCGAAAGAGGACTTGTCCTCTGATGTTGATTTGGACTCGGTTGCAAGTATGACTGAAGGGTGTTCTGGAAGTGATCTTAAGGTCTGCTTACTAGTACTTGTTTATTACTTGCTCTGTCTCAAATTGAGTGTTCCAATCTGCACTTAAATCATGATGTCATATGATGAGATTATTAAGGGTGTTAATGTGTACTCTCTCCTACCCAATTACTACACTCGGAACACATCACATTTTCAACATTTTTCCTATTTCTTGTGCCCAAGCTCATTTTTGTAAATTAAAGTGGACGGAGTATACTACAAAAAATGCTTAAAACTCATGTCCTTAGGTTTCCCTCGTGTATGTTTGCAAAACCAATTCCAAACTTTGGATTTGGAATTGGAGGAATAAAATGAATTTTGTAGAGTTTAAATTGCTCTTCCAATTCCACGGCTTGGAGTTCATTTGCCAAACATAGCCTCGAGTAAAAAATGGGACACTCTTTTAAGGACAGTATTATAGAAAAAACAACCATGTTTGCTAATAATTACTGTATTAATGGGGCTCCAGTGACTTAATGCACTCTTCATGTTGCAGAATTTGTGTGTGGCCGCTGCACATTGCCCAATTAGAGAAATCTTGGACAAGGAAAAAAAGGTATGCGTCATTAGTTTCAATTGTTGCTAATGCAGTTTGCAAAAAACTACTCCCATCCGTCCAAAAATGATCTTCTCATTAGCCATTTCTCGTTGTGTTTAAAAGTTCTTCCCGTTTCTACAATTTAGGCTTAAAAGTGCATAAACAAAACATGGCCAGTGAAGCAAGTGTTCATATTCTTAAAAAAGTTTGAAGTCAAATGAGAAGATCATTTTAGGACGGTGGGGGTATTTGTTGGCTGAGGAAACCTTTGGTACTAATATAATATTCCCAAATTGATGGTAGGAGCAAGCTGCAGCTATAGCTGAAGGTAAACCTGCTCCAGCTTTGAGTGTCAGTACTGATATTCGACCTCTGAACATGGAAGATTTCAAATCTGCTCATGAGATGGTAAAAACTTTTTTTTTTCTTTTAAAATACAATAAAGATTGTAATGCTGTATGACCATTGTTTGTGTGTGAACTCATCATTTCCTTGCCCGTGACAGGTTTGCGCTAGCGTTTCCTCAGAGTCAAGGAATATGAACGAGCTTATACAATGGAATGAAGTGTACGGGGAAGGGGGTTCAAGAAAAAAGACGTCTCTTAGCTACTACATGTGAAGGCTCCACTTGTTGATAAGCCAACAAGTGTTAGTTTCAAAATCTAAGGGTAGTGCTTTTTTGTATGTATCTGATCTGAGGTGGTGGTGTAAAGGTAGGCAGCCCTGGTAATTGTCTGTTAGGAGGCTGCACTGCTCTTGTTTTGTGTCCCCATCTCCTTGTGATGAAACAAATAGATAGGAAATATGTATATATCTTGGCCCTCTCTGCATTTATATGAATATAATTCGTTGGTATTATGTTTTAAGGTGTTGCACGCCATAGAGTTGGGATGGGATTTCCGTTCCGTTTCATTGCTATGTGGTTGATAAGATTTTTGAAAGAATGTATGCGTCCGTACCGGTCGGTAGGTGTGTATAGTTGATAGATTTCTAAATGGAATGATTTCCCCATGCTTGTTTTGGTTGATATGCATTCTTTGAATTGTCCATCTTTTAGGGCAGATGCAGAGGCGGATTGAGTTGCAGTGGCAGTAGACCCTTGATTACAGTTACAAGTTACCCCAACTCTTGTCTCAAAATGTTGTTCCCTATTTTTCTGTTAACGCAAAATGAACTTTGACCTATAAATTTAGTTAATTCAATTATCTTTAAACAACCCAAACTGAAAAGAAAAATACAACGGCCGGAAGGAGTAATGCATTTTTTGTTATATTTCCCTATTACACATTCAAGATATGGTAATTTTTTTCTTCACAATATTATTTCCGTCTAAATAATAAATGTAACCGTTAATTCGTTTGTTTGTTTGTTCTTGTTGTGGTCTTGTAATTGCGATGAAGCTTGCATTCTATCACAATAGAAAGATCATTTTCGTTCTTACTACACAAGGATGTTTCACAGATTTTGAGATGTTTGGTGGATGTCTCTTCGTCAACCCGGATTCTCAAGCAGATCCAGTGCTCAACGCTAAATATTTTCCGATGTGGGATTTCTCGAATGCCAGATGGAGGCAGTTTCCAAGTTGTACTTGGAGTAGAATCCGTATGTCTCAAAATTTCAATCAAAAATTTCATTGTTGTAGTTTAGAAAATGAAAAATCTTCTCATATTTGGGATGAAACCTTCGACCTTTGTGGAGTGTCATCTCTTTTATTATTGTGATGAATGAATTTGTCGTTCTGTTAAAAAAAAAAACAGTTAATTCGTTAATGATTTATTGTACATTGTTATTTGTTGTTTACTCACTCGGTCTCATAACTATTTTGGGTATTCAATTGGAAGCCTCACTTTTTTAAAATGAAATTTTTTTATTCATAAGGCTCAATTATCATTATCGCAACAACTTTTCACTTAAAACTACGTACTCCATTTTTTATTTCCTTCCCAATTTTAAGAGCTAAAATTAAGAAAAAAAAGTTATTAGTATAAAATATAGATAGTGAGGTAGAATGTTGTGAAGGTAGAAATTAGTCCGTGACTAGAGTCCCCTACTCCATCTCCCTCCATGTATTGCAAATTCAGAAAACCCTCCTGAATTGAATTTTCATCAGATAACAAAAATGTTGGATCAATCTCCACCACCGCCCTCCCCACTGCCACCGCGCCCCGCCACAACCGACCTCTTCGGCGACCCAATAGACGCTCACCCCCTCTGGTTCAAACAATCCTCCTTTCTCAGCCCTAATTTTGACTCAGAGTCCTACATCTCCGATCTCCGCACCTTTGTCCCCTTCGAAACGCTCCGATCCGAGCTCCAGTCGCATCTCTCGTCCCTCAAACACGAGCTTGTTGAGTTGATTAACCGTGATTACGCCGACTTTGTCAATCTCAGCACCAGGCTTGTAGATGTCGATGCTGCTGTTGTGCGGATGCGGGCACCGTTGTTGGAGGTTAGAGAGAAGATCTTGGTGTTTCGTGGGGTCGTGGAGGGGTGTCTATTGGCATTGCAGAATGGGTTGAAACATAGAGCGGAGGCGGCCGCGGCTAGAGAGGTTTTGGAGCTTTTGATTGATACATATCGTGTTATCTCCAAGGTATGTAAATTTTGGAACTGAATTGAGATGTGTGTAATTTAGCATTTCGTTAAGTTTCTTGATATCGGACTTGGGAGATTTTGTGGTTGGAACTTAGATTATGTTTGTAATTTGTTGAACTGGTCTTTCGTTTTGTCTTGGAACAATTTGTAAATTAGTTGGATCAAACTGCATTTTGTTGTAGTTGGCTCTTGTGAAACGGACAACTCTGGCCTATGAAAATGGAGTCTGATTTAAAGTCAGCACTCTTCGACAGTGTCAACTGAAATGTGGGTGATTGAATTGTTGATTAGTGGAAATCGATTATATTTCAAAACTGGCAGATTCACAAGCATAATGTGGTCTGTGCTGTTTGTGGAAGTGCGAGAGGAAATCAATTTTTGAATTGTGCAGTTCTTTCCTAGTTGGAGTTAGATACGTGTGTGCATGCGGGGGTTGAGGTGGTGAAGTTACTTGGAAGTGAAGAGGTGGGTGGGGTGAGGAAGGAGGAAGACTATTGAGGACAGAAGATGCAACAAGATCAAATCGAATACACACGTGGCTGCTATGTTCTGTCATTCACAAGAAATGCTGCACCAGCTTCAGAATTGTTGGAAGCAACTGAGCAAGTAGCTACCACCATTGAAGACTAGTGGGGAGAAACATGTAAATATGTATAAGGTAGATTTGTCTTTGCACAGAGTTATTAGCTAATCAGTTACTCTCCGTCCAAATTGAATGTCCATTTTGGCAAAAAAAAAAAAATTTGCCCCAAATGAATGAATTTTTCTTGATGAAGTTACATAAAGCTCCTTGGTGATCATAATGTTTTAGTTTTACTCTTGCACTAATAATTTTATATTGTGAGATCATAAGGGTATACTCCCTCCGTCCCACCACAAGTGAGACTTCTATCATTTTTCGTCCGTCCCACCACAATTGAGACTGGCCAAATGGTAAGTTTTAATAATCTTCTATTCAATGGGACCCACTTGTCATACTCACAACAACAATCCACTTACTATTCCTCCCACTCATTCTCTCTCCTAATTTACTTTTCATACTCACAACCTCTCATCCACCGCTAATATTTTACATCTTTTTCTTAATCTCCATGCTCAACAAGTTAGTCTCACTTGTGGTTGGACGGAGGGAGTATATGTATCTATGCTACCAAAAATGCCTGAATGTCAACTTCCTTAAACTTCCCTAAAACTCAAAAGGGGACATTCAATTTAGGACGGAGGAGTAGTACATTTTCAGTGGTAAGTGCCAGGTGTTCGATATAAGTAAAGGTGAAGAGATTAGTGGATGCACGTCTTCCTTTTGGAGATGAATTACATCCTGTGATACAAACACTTTCCCTGGAGAATCTCCTTGGACTATAAGGTCTTTGATGAAGATTTACTAAACAATATACCTTCTGATAAATTATTTTTTTTTGAAGTAACTAAACTTCTGCAAATTTGGTTGCTGAGACTTTCTTTGAAAGGTGATTTTGTGTTTGGATGTATGATATCTTTCCGATCCATATTGTTTGATCCCCGGATAAGGCTTTGTTGACTTGACATTTGGTGTTTTGTAAATTGTAATAGAATTTGGAATATGAACAAGAGTTTGGTGAGCGTAAATCTCCGACTGGGTTAAGACATAGTTTTTCTAACCTTAATTTAAGCATATGGTTGTGAAACAAGAAGTAATGCAGGAATAATAAATATTATAAATGTTCTGGTTGCATAATACACATCTGCACTATGTTCTGTTGCTGTAAATAAATATTAAAACATATATAATAATAATAATAATAATAAACTTACTCCTCATAGAAAATCAACATTTTAATTTTGAAATTGTAGTGACTTTATTTGGTTGTATAATTTGATTTTTGGAAAGGATTTGTATGTTGGAGTAGTCTTTGGCAGGCAACATGCATTTATAGTGAGGGACTGATCATAGAGCTCCTTCTGATCATAGAGCTCCTTGATGATAACATTGTGGCTTTTCAGTTTCTATAGCTGTTTTGAACTTATCCTTGGAAAGGATAACAAGTTAATGTACAACATTCACTTATTGCAACAATGACTTTTCATTTTTAGAGGACATTTATTGCGAATTCAAACAGATTTTTAAAGGTATCGGAACACGAATCGAAGATAACGATTCGCGTATTCCAACGTATCGATTCGGTATCGAATCGCGAATCGATACGCGGGTGTCACTCAATTATTTTCGCAATTTAAGTGTCACCACTTCTTGCCAGTCTCGGAACTAGCACCTTTTAATTGCTGTGCAGTCGTCTAAGTTTCTTCATTAAAACTGCTATCAAATGCCAATCTGAAAATGTTATTTGTTTTTTGTTTTTTGGATGCAGGTTGAGATACTGATGGAGGAGCTGCCGACCATGCCTGCTGATTGGTCCAATGGAGATTCACCCTTTAAGGAAAAGGGACATTTAAGCAATGGGATCTCCTTACAGCACGCTGAAAATGGCAAAAATCTGAGGGACACCCAAAGCATGCTTTTGGACAGAATTGCAAGTGAAATGAATCGGCTAAAATTCTACATTGCCCACGCACAGGTATGTCAATTGGCATCACAATTTTTTTAAACCTTTATAACTTCCACTGATTATTAAAATTTCCATTGAAGCCTTTTTGCTGTCATGCTATTTAAATTGTCTCTGGTGATGATAAAGAGTGTTAAAGTTCTATTATCCATTTATTCTGTAATTTATGTGTAGAAATTTGTGATTTATATAGTGCCAAACTTCTACGTGGTGAATAACATGTAGGCACCAATATTCTTGTTCAACGCATCAAATGTTGCTATAGGAGGGATATATCTATGGCAGACTTAGTGCTGTCTTCTTTTTCATAAACAAAAGTAATATATTAAGATATTAGGAGTTGAGATGAGATGTGATGTGATGTGATCTTTAGAGGAATCGGAACTGTAAACATTGATATGATGGTGATGCTTTGTATGATGAGAGACTATCCAAATATCTACTTTGTTTGAAAAAGTGATGGTCTTTATATGATGATTGAAGTTAGTTATTATTCATGTTATCTACATTTGTACCGAGAGTCTGAGAAGGCATAAAGAGAATGCAGTGAATATCTCATAAAAATCATAAGAAAATTGCTTATAAATATTTAGAAAGATGCGTGAAACTGTATGGCCATCTGGTGAAAATAACAAATGCCCTAGAGGCTTACTTTTATTCAAAGGCTACATTCCAATTTTATAAAAATATAATATATCATATTATGTTATATTTACATAAATCAAACATCAAAGAAAGAAAATTGTCTTACTCATCATGACTATCCTTTGTAGTAAATTGGTTTTTGCAACATTTGCCTGACTGTCCTTGTATGGTTCACTATTTTATAACAGAATAGCTATGGTTAGATGCAGTTGCAAAAGTATTGTAAACAATATAATTGGTTAGTCATTCTTTTTTTCTCTATTGCGACAGTACAGAACCTGCCTTTTATAGTAAGCATGGAGAAGAGGATAGATAAGGCTTGCTCATCATTGGATGCAAGCTTGGGACATTGTTTTGTAGATGGACTGGAACACAGGGATGCAAATGCAATATACAATTGCTTACGTGCTTATGCTTCTGTGGATAATACTGGAAATGCGGAAGAAATTTTCCGTTCAAAAGTTGTGGCACCATTGGTTCAGAAAGTCATTCCATACAATTCATCTGGGATAGCCGCTGGAGCTTCAGGAGATGAACTTGAAGAGGATTATAAACAAATCAAGCAGTACATTGCAGAAGATTGTAAATTTTTGTTAGAAATTGCATCTACAGGCATGTCATCATTCACTTAGCAACTAGTTTCGCTGTAACATAAAATGCTGTCCATTAGTGTTTTAACTTGGCTGAATCTCAGTCAGTGATTCACATGAATTGCTCAATGAGTATCATGTCTTGCTATTCATTGTAGTTCTTTAGCCCAGGTCATGTGTCATAGTTACGGTCTAGCTAAATCAAGTTAGATAATGGCCTGGAATATATTTCTACTTAGAGTGTTCTGATTTTGGCTTCAATGTATCTTACATAACCATTGTTTTAATGCTATTATCCAAGAAGCTTTCGACAAAGTGTTTGTTGCAATACCCTTTGTTTTGCTATATCTTAGTACGTAATGTAGTATTATCTTTAAATCTTCTTCATAGGTATCAATAATCATCTAGTGTTCTTCATGCTCGTAACCTACAAAACCTCATGCATTATGTTTATACGTACTTTATTGATGCCTTCTGTGATACCCTCAATGTTGGATGTTAGGAAGAAAATAATGCTCCTGTTATACAAGTTTCATATGGCACATCTTTTTATGATTTAAGCTAGGTACTTCCTCATTTCCAGCATGTCTTCTTATAGCTTCCTTTAATTCCTTTACAACACGAATTAAAAAATTATTTAGGCCTGTTATAAAACGAAAAAACTAAATGTTCCACTTATGGCTGCTAAATAATATAGTTTTGGTCCTTCACAGAAAATTCAGGTCTACATGTATTTAGCTTCCTCGCGAATTCAGTCCTTAGAGAGGTGCTAACAGCGATCCAAAAGGGCAAGGAGGGGGCCTTTTCTGCTGGAAGACCTACACAGTTCCTCAAAAATTACAAATCAAGTCTAGATTTCTTGGCTCATTTAGAAGGTAGTAAAAGAACTTCGCATCTGTCTATTAAGTTTCAGTTTCCTTGTTAAACATGTATTGGTATGATTCAGGACTTAATCATTTTGGTTGCAACCTCTATTGTCATGCTAGGATACTGCCCATCCAGATCTGCTGTTGCCAATTTTCGAGCTGAGCCAGTCTATGCTGAGTTCATGAAGCAGTGGAATGTTGCAGTGTATTTCTCATTGAGGTACTTAATATGGTCGTTAAACAACCCCTCTCCCGACGGGCCTCCCAACTGAAGAAAGAATTAACATGAGGAGAAAGAAACTAACAATGAATGATGTGAATCTGTTATATTGTCACAGGTTCAATGAAATTGCTGGGGCCTTAGATTCTGAACTTATGGGTTCTCGTCTTCTTCCAATTGAAAAGTCACAATCTGGGAAATTAACGTTAAAGCAAAGCATCACTCTTTTGGAATGCCTGAAAACCTGCTGGAGAGAAGATGTCCTAGTCATCTCTTTCTCAGACAAATTTCTTCGTTTGTCATTGCAACTCATATCCAGGTTTGTCTGCTGTCATGATTGGATTTTGTACATAACAGTATGTTGGCACGAATTATCTGACATAGTATATACATTTGACTTACCATGCTTATAGATACTCAAATTGGTTGTCAGCTGGATTGGCTGCTCGCAGAACTGCTAATTCAGATTCCAGTTCTGGATTTGAATGGGCGATTTCAGCTGCTGTGGATGATTACCTATATGTAAGTACCATTTTTCTCTTTCTTATACCTCATCTGTGTATGGAGTTTAGCTTGTTTATTCCTCCTTGAATTATCTTTCCAGCTGATATCAACTGTATTTTTCTCTTGTCATATAATAGTACTCGGTCACTCAAAAAGCTTCTCTAGAATGTTGAAGTTGGTCGATTTGAAAGCGTCTGTACTTAAAATTCACTTGATTGGAGTTGTTAGCGATACAAGTCATCTTGGCAGATAAAAGTTCTATCTTCTTTCAGCACATAGTCTCGCTTTTCGTTTTGGTCTGTACCAAAATATGGTATCACTATCATTCCAGAGAAGGATATAACTTTATTGCAATTCAAAGGACGTACACTAACACGTAAAGTTTCAATCTTAAAAAGGTTCACTTGTTGGATAGGGAGTATAACTTCAACTCATCATTACTCAGATTCACCTTACAACAATGCATGGTTTTTGGTGGCACCAACAAAGAGAAAAACTAATCAAGATTGAAGAAGTTGGTTGTAAGGATTTCTTGTGCATGTAAATTATAATTATTATCTCTGCACTCAAATCATTTAACGTGAAAGAAACTTGCGCAAATGGGATTTTATTTCATTATTAATGGGCACAATTTTTGCAAACTGCATGACCATGGTTGTGTAAGGTATCCTTCACTCATTGGTATGGTCAATGCTGCTGCACCTAGTTAGCATGAAATGTGTACATGCCTTTGATATGGTATATTTTCGTTTTATTTCCGATCATTCAAAAAGAAATGTGCCAAGCTTAAAGGTTTTCGAGATTTCCTTTCATAATAGTGCCAAAATGAGATGTTTGCATCTAGTCTCCCTCTTAGCACTCTCAGTTGTTGGGCAACCTTACATCCTTAGCATATACTCCCTCCGTCCCACCCGAATTAGGATTTTTGGGTTGGGCACGGGGATTAAGGAAAAAGTGTTAGTGGAGTAGGTATTGTGAGTATGAAAAGTGAAGTAGGAGAGAGAAAGTGGGATAGAGAATAATGAGTGGAAAGATGTTGTGAGTGTGAATGTGGGTCCCATTAAATAAAACACTTATATTTTTGGGTTGTCCTAATTCGAATGGGACACTCAAAATGGAAATTTGTCTTAATTCGAGTGGGACGTAGGGAGTAAAGTGTATTAGTTTATTATTGCTGACTGCAAGTCATATCATTGCCTCACACAAAGTGGAGGCCAGAAGCGTACACACGCAGTAATCTTTAATTTGCTGCAAGTGTCTCGCATTTTGTTTGCTGTTACCTTCTAGGCTTTGCAAATGGATCATCCTAAATATTTACTAGATTGAATCCTTATTATCCGTTTTCGTATGTCCGTTGCCATTGTCGTCCAAGTTTCGATGGGATACTTTGTACGTGTATATATGTGTGTGTGTGTGTGTGTGTGTGTCTGCTTTGTATAGGTATTAATTAAAGCTGTTTCTTTGCAGGTGATCAATGATCTGAATCACCTGGCGACGGAAGTTTGTGGCAGCTATGTTGAACATGTGCTTGAGCTTCTTAGCTCATGCTCCAGTGAAGTGCTCAAGCTTGTAAAAGAAAGTATTTTACATGGTGGGAAATCCCTGAAAGATCTTGTCAGTAAAGTGATGGATTCAATTATTGAAACACTGGTTGAGAAGTCTGTGGAGGTATCTTGAAATGCCAGATTGATGGTTTTATCTTAGTTAATTGTGAAATATTTTTTAGTATTCTGACAGATTAACTTGCTTGACCATTCAGCTATTTTCATTGTCATTTATTACTGATTTATATTGTTCATTTGTGTTTTTTATTTTCTAGGACGTGAGGCAACTGAAGGGAGTAATTCAGGCATTCAAATTTACCAAGAAAGCTCTTCCAGATAGGCATTCACACTATGTCTCTGGACTGTTACGTCCTTTACGGGTATGCGTTTAGATTTTCATTGTCCTCTCTCCGATCATATTATGCTCCTGTGTTCTTTTAATGTTGATATGCTCTTTGATAACCAAGAAGCTCAAGCTCAAGCTCTAGCTCTAGTGGTATTCCCTACTCTATTCTAACTGGAAGATTAGGGGTTCAAATCCCGTCAGGGACAACATTATGGAGGAATTGTTTTTAGATAGGCCCCCAGGTGTGTAGCCTTTCACGGTATAACGTGTAGATTTGAGGCAAGGTTTCATAATCTCCTCATCCACCTTTATAAAAAAGAACTAAAAAGATATGCTCTTGATCAAAATTGGTTTCTTGTGTAATTGGTAACTGTGATATTTTTTCTCATTCCTCTTATGCCTGCCTTTTTTTTTTTTTTTGGGGGGGGGGGGGGGGGGGGAGGAGTGTTTATTTCGTTTTATCTGGCAATTTTAGATGTGCATTGGTTTCTACTTGTACAGATTTTTTAAACATAGTTCAAACTTCAAACAACCATGTATTTACAGGTTTTTTTGGATGGTGAGCTAGCTTCTATATACTTAACAAGTGAAAGCAGAAACAAACTTATACAAGGGACGGCAGTTGCCATTACTGACCGTTATCATCAGGTAGCAGCTGAACAACTCGACCATGCTAGGAAAACAGAGACTTCACTTCAGAGAATCCGTCTGGGTGCACAAAGGCGAGCTGGAGCAAACAGAGCAGAGAATAGCATCCCTGAAACCGAGATTTTCTGCATGCAACTTTTCCTTGACATCAAGGTGCTCTTTCACATAAAATGCTCCTCCTTTTCTGATTTTACCAAAAGTTTTTACTCACTCCGTCCATGAATAATGTTGCCACTTTTTTTTTTTTTTTTTTCTTGTTAATAAGAATGAACTTTGAGCAATAATTTTAGGTTAATTTAATTATCCCTAATGAAAATCTAAAAATTGTTAGTGGTAGTATTTATAATAGTAATTTTAGATTTTCATTAGGATAATTAAAATAACCTATAATTATTGCTCACACGAAAAAGAACATCATTCCGGGATGGAGGGAGTATTTCATAGAATTTGGCGATGCTTGACTTTGTTCTAATTTGACCAGGAATACGGGCGGAACCTCTCTGCTCTTGGTGTGGAAGTTGCAAACATTCCATCATATCGTTCTTTATGGCAGTTGGTTGCCCCTCCAGATAAGCAGAAGAGTATAGATTTCTAGTTTTAGGGCTTTCCCTCCTATTCTTTTTTCTCTGTGCGAGGCATAATTGACACTAGAATGAACTTGTATACTCCCTCCGTCCCAAAATGATCTTCACATTTGACTATTCAAACATTTTAAGGATATGAACACTTGATTCACTAGTCATGTTTTGTTTGGGCACTTCTAAGCCTAGGTTGTAGAAATGTGAATTTTTTTTTGGGACAATGAAAAATGCCAAATGAGAAGATCATTTTGGGACGGAGGGAGTATAAGAGTTTTGACTTTTTTTTTTTTTTTTTTAAGGTACTACAATTAGAATGAGCTTGTTTAATTGTTTAATATTTGTAATGATTGTTGTCGTTGTAGAAGAAAGTAGCATAGTGGACAAGCTGAAATTTATTTATATTATACACACTTGTAAATATCGAGCTTTATATACCTGTTACCCGTGGCAACATTTATTGACAGTATATAAGGGGGTAAAAGCATAATCTTTTAAGAGAAATAGATGGGGACGGAGGGAGTACTTTCTTCTACTATTTTTTGCCCCAAGGAAGGTATTTCTTCTGGGAAATAATAAAATTACAAAAAATGACTACAAAATGAGGTGTCATAATTGTGTTGGTGTTTTTAATTGGAGTGTGTCGGGTCCGCTATTGATGTTTCAGTATTCGAAAATGAAACAAAATTCCGATATTAAAAAAAGTTTGTCTCGTTTGACTTTTTATGATTAATCGTTAATAGACTTTGACCAAACATTAATCTAGATTTAATCATTCTAGTCAACAAAAGATGTAAAAACAAACTAATGCATCAATAATGTAGTCTGTTCACAAGTGAAACATACAACAGATGACATAATTTAATTGGAACCTACACTTAATTACCACAAGTTACTTCAATGGAAATTCCATGTTTTTTTTAAAAAAAAAATTCTAGTAGCATTACATTCAATATTATGCATGCTCAGGAAACCAAGGGAGGCCTGCTTGAACGCATTGTTTTGTGCCTAGAACGGGAACAATGGGGCCAAGGAAAAGTCGCCACAAATCAAGTATTATTGTCACTAGCATTGCAGCTCCTAAAGCATCAATTGCCACTCTTGGTAAGTCCCATGGATCACCCGCCTTCTCGTCAATCCTGTGCGACAACAACATCAACAAAATTTGAAAAGAAACCACTTGATTATACTTATTACAGAGATAAGAGAGAGAGAGAGAGAGAGAGAGAAGAATCCTTCAACAAAATAATTTATGGGCCAAATTATGACAACTGAAAATTTCACACATGAGGTAGATTGACCAGAAGTAAATGTACAAGCAAACTAGAAGTTTAATACTTCCTCTGTCCCAAAATGAATGTCCGAAATTAGTCTTGATGAAGAGCAATTTCAGACATTCATTTTGAGACGGAGGGAGTAATAGTTTATGGATGGAACCATAATTGGAGAGATTCTGAAAAACAAGAGCACAATGAGTGATTGAACATGTTCAACACGTAGGTCAATTCTTACCTCAAAAACATCGGGAAGCTTACTATGAAATAAATGGCGTAAAATAAGGAGCCAACTTTGTACATGGATGCCCGGTCCACAAATTCGTAATAAGGAAACTGCAATGTTGAAAGCAAAGAACATCAAAAGAAACTCAAGTGTGTTTGCACTGCTGCAAAATAAGTAATAAAGTATTACAGCATCACAAATTATAAAAGCTCCCAGGAGATGCCATGCGATATACCCAAATGAAGGAATCCAGGAGGTTCAAATCCTTGCTCGGTTTCAATAGTCAAAAGAAAACATAAGGATAATATCAGAAACCGTCCCATCTGAAGAATCAAGCTCTGGAGAGTCAAATTTTAGAGGATATACACAACTGCCGTTCATCCATAACTATCTTAGACTGTATATGATTAATATAAGAGAAGGGAGGGGGGGGGGTAAGGGGGGTGTTTGGTGCATCAAGTGCTTGATGCTTGATATAATGTAAGAGTATTTTGAAGGTAGGATGCATGATTTTATTCTTTTATTCAACATAAATATGTCCAACATCCTCTTAATCATTGAGAATCATAATCCTTGCTTGACGAGTAAAAGCCTCACTCAACATCCAACATCTAGCGCCCAAAGTGATCAAATGCATCCTACCTCCAAATTACCCTTATATTATATTAAGCATCAAGCACTTGATGCTTGATACGCCAAACACCCCCTAAGACTATCTTGAACTTTTAAGGTTAATTTGAATCGGACTCTCATAATTGGGGGTGGATTAGGGGTGGCAAATTGGGTGTCTTGGGTTTACCCATTAAAGTTAAAAATCCATTGGATATCCGGGTATTTTAACTTTAATGGGTACACCCAGACTTGTCAAAGGCATCGCCCGCCTCGCCTTTTTGGTCGCCTCTCAAGGTTATCGCCTCTCCGCATAAAGGCAGGCGCGTGGTAGCCTTTTTAGGTGAGGCGTCGCCTTTGTAGGTGAGGCGAGAGGCGTGCGAGGCGTCGCCTTGTGAGAAAGGCGTGATTAATGAAACCACGACGTTTTTTCTCTCTCGTTTTTAATTGAGTGCCCTAGTCTAGCCCACCAATCGACTAAATCGACAAATCCAGAAGTCGAGACGAGGCGAGAAAGGGACAAGAGGAAAGGGTCGGCGAACCAAATCGATCGTTCAGACGATCGATTGACTCTAACGAACGCGATGGCGGCGATGAGAGGCGACGTCTACCAGACAGCGGCAACGAGGCAAGTTCGACGAGTTTCAGATAATATTTGTCTACTTTTCTCCTCTTTTGCGTTCTTACTGCGTCGTTTTTGGTTTTGGGTAGAAGATATATTACACTTAGCTCCCCTCCCCGTCCCCCTGATCTTTTCAAACTTTCATTGGCTTATTTCTTATTGAGTCCCTATCATTAACATGATTTACCAAGTCTTTTGTTATGTTGCATGTGTATATACATTTTTCAATTATTTTTTCCTATTTTTCCACCTTGCTCGCCTTTTTGGCGCCCGCCTCGCCTCGCCTTTCGCCTCTCTCAGGTACCTTTCGCCCGCCTCTCGCCTTTCGCCTTTGACAAGTATGGGTACACCCAAAACACCCAATTTGCCACCCCTAGGGTGGATAACAAAGAAAAAGGGACTCCCCAAATCAAACTGATAGAGAAAGAATTTTTTTTTACTTTTACATGTGATTGTCTTTCTATAGCGCATGAAAAAGAGTGATGGGATAGTTTTGAGTTGATGGCATAGTTGTTAAGATCATCTAATTTAAATCAAACAACTTGGGAACTTTGAGCGAGTGATCCATGATAAATTCTCATTCTGTTCGACTAACAAGTTGTGTTCCTATTTTGGGTTGTTCCACCCAGAGATTAATTACAGTTTGAAAGTTAATGCGGAAACTTGAGACTTTCAGATATGATTATATGAACATTATGAGAGGAACAGAGGAAAAATTACTGAAATCTTTGGTAAATCAGTAAAGAAATAAAGCATGCACATATAAGGACGTACATTTGCGATAGCTAATGTTTCCAGGTATGCGATAAAATATGAAAGAGCTAGGATCCATGTAGATTTGATAACCAACTGCATTGTCTCTGGAAAGTCAGCAACAGAGTGCTGTAGTCTACGAAGAGTTATGTTTGATGTCACATGGTAAAACAGGAAGCACACATTTGTTAAAAGGAATGTTGTGTGCGGTACCTACACAAAATATAACATAATTTAGAGAGTGAATTCCCAGAAAAACAAAAGAGAACTAGAACTGGAAAGGACTCCCACACAATGCTTACATTATTCATCTTCCATGACGGAAAGGTGTATGAAGCTCCCAGTACGGTGAAGAAATAATGAGTCCAAAAGTAATTTCCAACATAGCTGAAGATAATTATCCACAAGCATGCCTGTGGCAGCGTTAAGTTACTTGTTAACAGTTAACACCAAACCAAAATCTAAAGAGTTAAGAGGCAAGCAATTTGAAGCATTGGCAGAAAAGTTCCATTTTGACCATTTGGAAGGGGAAAAAAACAACAATAAAATCAACACCCAAGCAAATGATTAAAAGACTAACATAATGCAGCGTTGGAAGAAAAAAATGATCTTGAAATCGTATTTAAAAGAAAAAACCCAACAGTAGTAGTACCCTCTAGAATAACGAAGTAAATGAGTAATCTCAGCAATTACTTGTGTACTTTTACTTCGATGAGATATCAGGAATACCAAAGTTGAACCATGGCTGGAATATGGTCGGGCAACCACAAGCATGATTGCATAAACACCTCAAGGGGCGACCAGACGTCAAACAGTGTGCATATAGAGACAATAGTTTCTATAAGCAGACCCCTTCCCTTATAGTTGAAGCAGAGATGGGTTTCTTCTGTAATGTTTAGGACATGATTCTATTTTAAAAACATCCTTCCTATTTAAAACTCTACAATGATACAAGAAAACCGCATAACAAACTAAAGGTGATGAACATAACCAACAGGTCAAATCGACAAAATTATGGGTAATTTCTATTAGAGCAGATGAACCCTATCAACAGCACTTAGACACCATACTCCCTCTGTCCCACTCGAATTAGGACATTTTGCCATTTTGGGTGTCCCACTCGGAATAGGACAACCCCAAAATGGAAATGTTTTATCTAATTAGACCCACTTTCACACTCGCAACAACTTTCCACTTATTATTCCCTACCCCACTTTCTCTTTCCTACTTCACTTTACATACTCACAACACCTACTCCACTAACACTTTTCCTTAATCCCCGTGCCATTTCCAAAAATCCTACTTCAAATGGGACGGAGGGAGTATATGCTAAGAAAACCATCTATCTTCTTTCCTTTCTGTTTTCTTCTCAAAATTAGAATATGCTTAACAGGGGGTGACCAATGGTAAAAGAGAAACAAACCAAGACCGTAAGATAAAAATAATAACAGCAATAAGCCATAAACAATGACAAAACACACACACACACACACATATTGACTCCTCTAAGCAACCACAGACCGATCGATCTCATTGATCCTAAAATAGAGTCAAAATATATCACCATTAACATTTCTGATTGAATCTCCATCAGGCTACTCTAGTGGGGAAAAGAATAACTCATTCACCAAACTATAAGCCATCCAGTCCTGTCTGTTAGAATGCTTACCCAACACATGCGTAGTACACCTGAACATAAGAGATTCCCGAAAGACCTCTTCTTAATGGGCGATCCCACTCCCTTAAGTTTATTCAAATAAGATGTCATTTTTCGAAGGATCACACCAAGCAAGAAGGTACAACATGCAAACTTGATGACTAAAGTGCATGACATATCATTCTACAAATTACTTTGTTCATTAAACTCGCTGAAAAAATGGCCATCTTATATAGTGTTTTGCATGACAATCATTCTACAAATTACTTTGTTCATGAACTCGCTGAAAAAATGGCTGTCTTATATAGTGTTTCACTGCAGGCGTAAATTTTCCATATTTTGCATTTTCATACATCAAATTTCACAATTGCACTCGAGAAAAGATATCATATTAAGGAAACAACAATGTCTGAAAGGCTGCCACAGCAGTGAGACTACATTCAAGCAGGGGCGGACCTACCCTTAGTGGATGGGGGGCAATGGCCCCTCTTTGTTTTTCTAAAAAAAAATTACTAGTGTAATTTTTTTGAAAATTTGGAGTATTAGTGCAATATTTTAGACTTTGCCCCCCCCCCCCTCTTTGTTTAAAAAAATAAATGCATTAGTATTTATGCCCCCTTAAAATGTGTTATGCAATTTTGCCCCCTTGTGAAAAATTCCTGGGTCCGCCACGCCACTGCATTCAAGCATCCATTGTTTACTATAAGAGATCACTTACCTTTACCCAATACCGATCCTTCCAGCAGATGCTACGGTCAGCCTGAAAAGAAAATATGAAAATAAAATAAAAATAAGTATCTGTTAAATCGATCAAATTTAATACTCTCTAATCAAAATTAAGTGTTTAGTTTCCTTTTTTGGAATGCTAGATTCACTTGTATCCACAATTTTTAGGGGAATACACATCTAAATGTTTTGTTTCCACTTGATTTGTATTTTAAATGGTCAAACGAGTTTTCTTGATATGCGTGCCCAGTCAAAGTGGAAACCTATTTTTGGTAGGAGTCGGTATGTTAGTGCCAGTATAAAAAGTTCTTATTTCTCACTAGTAGCTCAAAAGTGAAAGCAACATAACTCATTGTATTTCATCTTTACTTGATAAGAAATGCATATTCTTGCGACAAACGAATGGACTTGCCAACTCTACACTTTCGTCTTCCGTATTTCAAGAAATGAAAATCGAGGATTGAAGACAATACCTTCAACCCTTATAGTGAAGCAACCGTAAAATGCATAATGACCACTCAATTCCAGTATACATGGAAGAAGAATCTGTTTTTCCCTTTTTCCCTTTTCTATGGTAAGAAGAAATCAGGTATAATTAAACACATATAATGTCAAGTATTGAAATACAATTTCCTAAGCGACATACAGTTACGGTGGTAGGTTGATTAGGCTTGTTAGGTTGCTACAATAGGAAGAATTTTGTATTCTTTTAATTTTGTATCAGTCCATAATCACATTATATTCAACCCAATCCAATAGCATGGAGACATCACTCACTTCTTAGCAGTGAAGCCTCATGGAGAAAAAGGATCCAGCAATTCACCTTTCCAACAACTAACAATGGTATCAAGAAAGCTGGAAGCACTGAAACAAGTCCCAGAAGCAGGTACTCCAACTCTGTGAAATTCTGCCAATGAAGAATTCACGCTTTTACTTATCATGTACAAATAGAGTTTAAATGCATCCGTGCATATATAACAAATAGAGTTTTTGTCTGAAGAGATAAGTGAATTAAGAAAACACTAGCCAGTAATCATCTAAAAGATTCACAAATATACGAGCCAGCCCAACTTAATGTGTGTATGTTGTGCATGCTTGCTTGCATGCATGATACGTCCGACTTCAAATAGAACTACTAGCATAATTCTGAACATTGACAGAGGATTAGACCATGATTTAAGAAAGTTATGCCACAATGCAATCTTTAACAGTACTTTACCATACCTAGAGTGAGTAAGACAGTCCTAAATTCCATCAACTACCATCCCAACAAAGTAATTTCAGGTGCATCTACACAATGTGAACTCGGTTTTCCGCCTGGAGAGTGCAGAATTTTGTTGATCAGATCTAGTTGCTTAAGTTCCTTAATCCTTTTCATCATTCGAACTATTTCAGATTCCAATTTAAGGAAAAAAATACATATAAGGGCCTCCCTCCGCACTTGACTACTTGAGTGAACTGTCAGATCTGACCAATAAACACTTATTTTATTTTTTGCTAAATCCTTTTTAAATCGGTTCCCTTCTTCGACTGTACATATTTGAATTATGAGCTTTTAAATATACATATTGCTAGTATGACATGCACTAATCATGATTCTTCCCTTGCAATTTCAATTATAGCTGAACACTATTACTCCCTCCGTTTCAAAATAGATGTCGTTTTGAGAGTTAATTTTTGTCTCAAATTACTTGTCGTTTTACTATTTCCAAGGCTTTTTTGTTGTTGTACACCAGTTATACCCTTATTAATGAAAGTGGAGCATCTCTTGCACAAACATTTAATTGCCTAGTTAATTGGATAACTTTAGGGGTATATGAGACTTTTACACATGCATTAATTGTATTTCTTAAGAATTGTGCAAATGCTCAAAACGACATCTATTTTGAGAGGCAGGGAGTATTATACTTTTGACTTTCTTGATCAACTTGAATGTTGAACAAAAATTTTATACTACATCCGTCCCAAAATGAATGAACAAAAAAATTTCAAATTTAGTCTGCAAACTTGAATTTATTTTTGTTCATTCATTAATTTTGGGACAGTGCTAGTAAGATTTCAACAACGTTCATGAAATTGTAAAATACTTGTAACATCTTGAAAGTTGATAATTTTTTCTATCAAAGTTCAATAGACCAAATAAAGTCACATTGTGTAGATGAATGATGAATCTTTCATATGGACACCTCGTACAGCTTGTAGGGGACGACGATTCCGAGGCAAAGAGTGAGCCAGAATGGAGTATAGAGGAGGAAGAACATTTCGCCCCATCTTTTGCTGGGATTCGGAGCTAACCACAAACTCGAACCAGCTTCTTCTTCTTCTACTTCACTACTACTACCTGCGAAATTACATTTAACGTAGATGATTAACTTTCAGTTGAATTTGATTTGTTAGAACTAATGAAATTGGGAGATTGGAACCCTAATTTTCAGGAACATTGAGTTACCGCCCATTCCGCAATTTGGATCAGGATTCCTCTGACTCTCTACAGCGTGGAGCGTAAAGCGACTGCACAGGGTATAAACTTTAAACCTTGTGATTTGTCATCTGTCAGGTCCACCCAGTGTCGCAGTCGCAGTCGCAGCGTTTGGCAGTTTATATACTCCTTTCGTTCCCAAATAAATCGTTTTCGTTTATCCTAAAATAAATGTTGGTCTTATTAAAAATTTATTTTAAAGTTTGTTGATCTTTCTATACTACCTATATGCACAAGCATTGCAATGCCATAAGTAGGTGTCACCCTACACATATGAATAGATGGGGCAATTAAGAAAACGGGCAAATTGTAAATTGGTAACTTGTGTTTGTCTCATGTTTGCAATCCTCAACCTGAGAGTTGAATTGTGTCAATCAGGCACCTAAGTTTGTCAATTTGTTGCAATGTGATGGATAAGCTAATTTTTCGTTAATTTTTTAACGGACTTAAACACATGTGCCTCACACGAGACTTTTGAGAAGGGCAATCTTGTCAATTCCTAGAACCTGAGCAAGGCACATATTTATTGTGGAGGTCAACTTGCAAGTTTTTGAAAATAAAGGGAATAATTAAAAAATAAACCCAAAATTCTTACACCACCACAAACACAACCACCATCTCTTACACCACCACCACTACCCCAGCACCACCACCATCGCCACCCTTAACAACACCACCACCAACATCTCTCTCCATTCCCAACCCTAGCACAACATTCACTCTCATTCACCTTCGATCTCTCTCCATTCCCAACCCCAAAATCACCATTCAAAACCAGATCTGAAAAGAAAAAGAGAGATAGAGAGATATATATATAGAGAGAGAGAAAGAGAGAGGGGAGTCTGATTGAAGATTTCAAAATTAAACCCTGCAAAGTTGAAACATACGCCTAAAATGGCAAGGGCGGCGGTGCTGACGGAGAAGAAGAGGGTCAGGCGAGCTATGAATTGAGGGGTGGCCGGGGGTGGTGTGGCTTGGAGGGGAGGGCATAGGATGAGGCAAATCTGGTTAAAGACAAATCTGGTTGGGTCGGTTATAAGGCAAGGGTGGTGGATGAAGGGGGCCGCTGGTCGGCCGGGAAAGATGGTGCGACGGGTGGGAATGGGGAAGGGAGGGGGTGGAAATGGGGGAGGGTTTCTGGGTTCTTGAGTTTGTTTGTTTTTTTTTTTTTTTTTTTTTTTTTGTCAAAGGTAATAGGCAGAGAAGTGTATAAGTTATAAATGTAGGGATATATTGGTCATTTTATTTATCAAACCTTTCATGTGCAGCTCACATGGTCTTTATTTCTTTTTATTTTTTTGCTTTATGTTCGGATTGCCAAGATTGCCCTTTCCAAAAGTCATGTGCGAGGCACATGTGTTTAGCTTCGTTAAAAAATTAACAAAAAATTAGTTTATTCACCACATTGCAATAAATTGACAAACTTAGGTGCCTGATTGGCACAATTCAATTCTCATGTTGGGGATTGCAAACGTGAGACAAACACAAGTTACCAATTTGCAATTTGCCCTTAAGAAAGCACAACTAAAATTTTAAAAACATTAACTTGTTTACATTTGTTTCGAAACTGAGGGAGTAACAAACTAACCAAACATCTCTGCAAAGCGAAGATTTAATGAGAAAAAGATCAAAAGTACGATGCGCTCTGTCGCTCTCTCCCCATTTTTTTAAAATAAAAATTAGTACGACAAAATTTGAGTAATAATTTTAAGTTAATTTAACTATCTTAATGAAATATAAAAATTATTGATAGTATTGATTATGGTGTATCAATAATAAATTTCTAATTTTACAAAGATAATTAATTACCATAAATTTATTGTTCAAAATTATTTCGTATTAACATAAAAATAAACGACGACATTTATCACAGACAAAAAGAGTATAATAATATTTTACTTAAATTAAAGGCGTGAAAATTGTTACAATCGAAAACACTGGTTATTTTTAACACTGATTATTTTTAGTGGTAAAAATGCATTACTATAAATGGATAAAAATGATAAATTTTCAAATCAAAGGGTCGAATGACCCCTTCACCCTGTAAGAGAGTTTTTAGCCATTTTGACATGCGTACTATTTGGGCGTAGTCAATGTGGCATGCGTACTTCATAAACAGCAAATGTGTCCTGCGTACTTTAGTTTCGTTTTCAATTTGACATATTTTTCTAACGCCAGTTAAAATTTAACGAAACAGTTAATGAAAGTTAACGTACTAGTTAGTTTGAAATTGATTTTCTTTTTAAGGGCTACATTGAAAATTCTATAAGTAAAAGGGTTGTGAACAAAAAATTTGAAACATTAATATTTAAAGTTTAAAATAAATATACATTTTTATAATTTTAATTATTTTGAACGTGTCTTAAAAAAAACCGGTTTAAAAAATATTTAATAAATAACCAATGTATCTAAAATAATCAAAACTGTTAATAAAATAAATGAACAATTTAATCTTGTATATCATTTATTTTTCCAAAAATTCAAAAACTCGGATGTGTTGGCTTGGTATGTTATGGGTGCTACTGTCGCCGCCATAGCTTGCCTAATTCAATTCTTTTTTTTTAAAAAAAAAAACTTGAGTTTTTGAATTTTTGGATAAATAAATGATATACAATGTTAAAATGTTCATTTATCAACAGTTTTGATTATTTAAGATAAATTGATCATTTATTAAATATTTTTTAATCCAAATATTTGTTTTTTTAAGACGCGTTCAAAAATAATTAAAATTATAAAAAATATATATTTATTTTAAGCTTTAAATATTAATGTTTCAATTTTTTTGTTCACATCCCTTTTACTTATAGAATTATCAATGAATCCCTTAAAAGGAATCAACTTCAAACTAACTAGTACGTTAACTTTCATTGACTGTTTCGTTAAATTTTAATTGTCGTTAGAGAAATATGTCAAATTGAAAACGAAACTAAAGTACGCAGGACACATTTGCTGTTTATGAAGTACGCATGTCACATTGACTACGCCCAAATAGTACGCAGGTCAAAATGGCTAAAAACTCCCCTGTAAGATGCCTTCACAACTACCCCATTCATCTCAAATAAATAGTAATCTATGTCCTATAGTATATGTCTACCCTTTCATTTACACGGAGATTAAAAAATTATTGAAGTTGTAAGTGTTGTAAGTATAAAAATAAGTAGGAGAGATACTGAGTGGGAGGAATAGTAAATATTCTTTGTCATTTTAAGAAGTGAACATATACTCTGGGACTCAGTGGCGGACCTAAAACTTTTACTCAGCGGGTACACAATTACACTAAAATTTTTTTTTTTAAAAAACTTAGCGATTACAGTTAAAAAAATTTCAATATAAATAGAAATAAATAGATAAATCAAAATATAAGCATTTTTTTATGTAATTTGTTATTAACTGGCACAATAAGTATATAGGAACCAAACATGATTAATTTATTATTAATTTTATAATTAAATCAATTAAGTAACTTTAAATTAAAATAATATTGTGTGTGCGTGTGTGTTCAAAGAAGCAATAAATTACATTATACTATAGGTTCGCCCCAGTGACTGGGGAAGACTAAATAGAAAATGTTGACATATACTCTGCGACGGAGAGATTACCTTTTTCTTTTAAAGAAAAATACTATAATTAAAAAAAATATGTAAGCATTGTGTTGTAAGTAAGGAAAGTGAAATATGATAGAGAAAGTGAGAATAGTATGTGGATTTTTGCTGTGAATATGACATATAGATCTCATTAATAAAGAAGTATTATATACAGTATATGTGTGTGTGTGAAAAATAAAACTTTTTAATGAGGCACAAAAATTGATAATTTATTATGTGAGTGTGTGAGCACCCATATACATGGAGATGGGTATAAGGGTTACCCAGACCGGCCCTTGTTTGCTCAAATCCGTGGGTAAACAGCTTGGGACCGCGGGCTAGACCTGACCCGGCCTGCTTGTAACTCCTTACTCCAGCCCGCCTGTAAACCCTTGGGTTTTACCCAACGGGTTTTATTTTGTCTTATTTTCTTTTTTCTAATATGGGAAAATACAAAAAAATAAAAAAATATATATTAAAAACCTTACAATTTAATTTATAATTTAGTAAAAAATTAAATGGCCTAATAATACTAGTATATTATTAAAGAAAATTAAAATAGTCAAATAAGTATAGAATTTTAATGTAATTACTTTTTTTAATGTATTACCTTTTTTTCAGAGTTTGAAATAGATAAATAAGATGAATTCGTTTCAAAAACAAAAAAATTGAAAATAAAATAAAATATTTTCGAAAACAAAGAAAATCCAAAGAAAAAGGGCCACGAGCACGGGCTAAAAAATGGGTTTGAGTCCGCGGGCTTAAGCCCTGTCCGTCATGTTTTAGGCAGATATGGTCCGCCCGTCTATTGCAAGGGCCAATGGCCGAGTTTGGGAGGCGGGCTCGCGAGTTAAGGGTTTGGTGGGCGCGGGCTGACGGGCCGCTTGCAGGCTTGGCCCGAAATGTCGTCCATCTCTAGTTATACCATTGACTTAAGTTCACTTTCATATTTAATTAAATATGTGCAACTAGGCTCAACGCACACATGGTATGGTATGTACATGCTAATTTAACGGAAAAAAAGTAACGAGTAAATACCCAAAATTAATGAATATATGTAATATTGAGCTTCAAAATGATGAAATTGAAATATCAACCCCAATATGCAAATGGCTGACAAGTTTCGGATACTATTTTGTGATTCAACATTTTGATAATTCTTAATGTTACTCACAAAAAGAAAATATTTCCCCCAAAATATAGTAATTGAATGGAAAAATAGACATTTTTTAAAAAGCAATAGAGATTCATTCGGAGAGAAGTAATATTTAGAAAATCCCAATAAAACCTAGAATGAAAAAGTGTAGTAAGTTCTATGATAAAAATTAGTTTTTCATTACAATATGAAAATATTAGAAAACTGAAACCTATATTTTTATTATAACAAAAATTTGTGTGAGACGGTCTCACACGTGAGATGTGTCTTTGAGAGAGTAAATAGTTGGCGGGCAATGTTAGACTTAAAAAGGAAGTTTACAAAATGAAGGATACAAGATATGATGTCGATATTTCATTGGCTATATCGATAGTGGACCCGACCCACTCCAATTAAAAATAACACAATTATGACACTCATTTTGTAAGCCACATTTTGTAGGCATCTTTTATAATTTTATTATTTTCCATAGTTGGCCTCCCTATAAACGGGGCGGGGCAATCATTTGCTCTCTCGTTAAAATCCGTTGCATATGTGTGAGATCGTCTCACACAAGACTTTTTATTATATCGGAACACGTTTTTTACTTGTAAACAAAGGATTATTAAAGCTAAAAATCATATGTTTTCTAACTTTGAAAAATATATTTTTATAAGACTTTTTGAATGAAAAAATAACATAATATTTTCTTTCTATAATAATGACGAATTTGTAAGAGTAACTTAACGAAAAGGGAAATAATAAAGTTATAAAAGATGATTACAAAATGAGGTGTCATAATTGCATTGATGTTTTTAATTAGAGTGTGTCGGATCCACTATCGATGTAGCCAGTGAAATATTGCCACCACATCTTGTATCCTTCATTTTGTAAACTTCTTATGTAAGTCTCGTTACCCGAAATGGAAAAAACACAGCTAGAATCCACCAACCATCGACCATAAAACCCTAGTCATGGGTCCAACTATAAATATATTTTTAAAAAAAAACTGAAAAGGAACCCACGGGCTGCAAGAGAGAAAAACACTGAGAGGAGAGAGAGAGAGAGAGAGAGAGCCGCCATTCAGAAACCAGCAGTATCGTCAGAGCATAGCTTTTCAATGGCTAACTTGCAGTCCATTTCCTCGTCCAATCCCGCTCTAAATGTACCCAAAGGTAAAATTAATTACCCTTAATCACTTTCTTTCCGATTATGAATTTGGATTAGCAGAATTAGTGGTTTTTTATTTAGGGATTTGTTCGAACTAAATCGTAACTGTTGCATGTGGTAGGATTCGATGAATTTGTGTAATTTAATTTCAATGACAAGAAATGGAGTCAAACGAGTACCACATTTTGCTCATATACTGTACTGTTCTTGATTTGTATATAGAATGCCGGTTTGGGTTGGGAAAAGCAAGTCAATTTCGAGGGCATGCCTTTTTTCGTAGCAATAGGAATCTTTCCCAGGCTTGTAAAATTCGAGGTAATCATCCTAGTAAAGAATTTTGACTTTTTTTTTTGTAGGGACAAAGACATTTGGGAGACTTTTTTTCTTTCCTTTTTTTTTTTTGCTTCACATAATGTCTGTCAACTTGTTGGTTTGGTTGTTTGATTGACTGATCAAAAGGATTTCGCTCGTAATGCAGCTGTTTCATCCAGTGATAAAGAGGTAGAAGTATCTGCTGTCCCGAAGGGTGGGGCTCTGCGCGGAAAGTTGAATAAAGTGGTTCTAGCGTATAGTGGTGGCTTAGATACATCCGTCATTGTTCCTTGGCTAAGGTTAGTATGTATCCTATTTATCTGTTCAAATTCATTTGCTATTCCATAAAAAGGCACAACCTGTTTCTTGTTACAAATGTTATACGTACATGGGAAGATGATGTGAATTCGGAAGTGCTTAAAGTCTTGTTAAATAGTTTCATTTTTGAGGAGAGTGAGTTTACCAGTACACATATTATTGTGGAACTAGGGTAGAAGGTAGTGTTCATGCTTCAAGAGATACTGTTTCTGTGTTCTGATTATGTTTTGAGGCTGCTGATAGATGGATGAACATCCGTCCCACATACAGATCACATTGCCTGCTTCCTATAGTTTAAGAGCGAGAAAATTTCTCTCCTAAACAATTGAATTTTGTGGAAGAAACTTGCCATAAGATTCACGCTTTGCAATTTTGAACTTAATGCATGGTTAAACACTAAATTGTTCATGTAAGTAGTAGCAGTCTCTTCGGTCTTTGCCTCATGTCACTATCTTGACATTACTAACTTTATTTACCAACCATGCTTCTAATTGGCTGGAGTGCACTGTATATTTTGTTGTTTAATTTAGTTTCTCGTTTTGTATGTGACAGGGAGAACTATGGCTGTGAGGTTGTGTGCTTCACTGCAGATGTTGGTCAGGTACGGATATATATTAGCGCCCAATTCAATTTACATTTTGTCTTTAGTTGTGTAAATAATCAGTTCATATCACTGGCGAAGCCACCTGTTAAAGGAATCACTGAGCCCCTTTAGGTTTAAAAAAATAGCGATATATTGACCTATAACTTAGAAAAGTAATACTCCATCCGTCTCAATTGAAGGTTCCTACTTTCCTTTTCGGGTGTCCCAATTTAAGGTTCTTACTTTTCTTTATTCCTTAAATGACATACTCCCTCCGTCCCAAAATGGTCTTCGCGTTTGACTATTCAAACTTTTTAAGGACATGAACACTTGTTTCACTAGCCATATTGTGTCTATGCACGTTTAAGCTCAAATTTTAGAAATGGGAAAAACCTTTTGGGACAGAAATGACAAATGAAAAGATCATTTTGGGACAGAGGGAGTATTATGAACAGTGTTTTGGACCACTTTGTCCTTATAAGTTGTAGAATCACAGAAAAACCATTCCTTACCTAACCTTCTTTTTACCCACTTGAATCATGAACGGTGTTTTGGACAATTATATCCTCAACCCACTTGACTTACTCTCCCATTTTACCTTGGTTTCTTAATAAGCGTGTAAAGTCGAACTAAAACTTTAAATTGGGACATAGGGAGTAGTATTTTACCATCAAAATTATTAAAATTTAATTATGTATGATTTTTCTTTTTTTAGAGAAAAGTGCACTATGTTACAAGGTAATCGTCACTTGTACCAAATTCTTGACGACATTGCATAATCTACCTTTGAAATAATTTGACCTCCAAAACTAATTCCTGGCTTCGTCACTGGTTCACATATTGGCATACTTTTTCCTAGAAGGGACGAACTAGACAACAACAATTTTACCTGTGCTCGTACCTACCTCTCTTCCTAAAAAATAACATCATTCACCCCTCCAAAGAAAAACAAAAGAAAAAAGACTATGCAAGATGACTCGATTTTCTAGTTTCTTGATACCATTGCTAATTTTGCAGGGGATCTTGGAATTGGAAGGCTTGGAAGAAAAGGCCAAAGCAAGTGGTGCATGCCAATTAGTTGTCAAAGATTTGACAGAGGAATTCGTGGCAGAATATGTATATCCTTGTTTGCGAGCTGGTGCGGTCTATGAGAGAAAGTATTTGCTGGGAACCTCAATGGCACGCCCTGTAATTGCAAAGGTCTCATCCTTTTTGCTTATTATTATAATTATTATTTATTGTTTAACTCATAATCTGTGTTCTTATATGCAATCTCATGCTTCCTTTTTGAGTTTGACACCAAAAAGAATCTCTTTTCTTTTACTATTATCTTCTGTTTGTTTTCATATTTTCAAAAACATGATGGTGCTCTTACTTGTCATACAAAGAAGATGTTATTTTTATTCAGCTTCAAGGAGCTTTATGAAGTCAAATATATCATTAAATAGTTGACTCACAAAAAGGACACCTTCTATGGATCAGAGTAAATGGCTACCATTGGTCACAATTGGGGCTGAAGTTTAGCTCTTTGGCATCTGCTACCATGCCTCAGAGATGAATGCAGCACCCTACATGAAATTGGTCCTTTCTGTTGAAATCAGATAGACTCTTCCGATATCTATCTGAACATCTAAAAGGGAAACATACCCCAACATTATCTGCATTGTGTAAGGGGTGTGTGTATAATTTCTCCTGTATTATCGGTAAGATTATCTTGTCTCCTCCGACTTCTTTGAGCTCTGAGTTATACTCCCTCCGTCCCAACTCACTTGACACTTATTTCCATTTTGGTCCGTCCCAACTCACTTGACACTCCCCAAAATAGCCTACTTTTTATAATTTTATATTCACTCTACCCCACCACTCATTCTTTCTCATCATTTTTCACCACTCAATTTATTCAACCAACACTACTATTTACCCCACTCATTCTCTCTCTTCATTTTCTACTACACATGTTCCTTATTTTATCCTTTTTCCTTAGTTATTGTGCCCACCTCTTGGGTGTCAAGTGAGGTGGGACGGAGGGAGTATTTAGTATGCTAACTAGTAAGGAAGAAGCAGATTGGCACTTGAAAAATATTATAAAACCTAAAAATGTCGAAGAGACGTGAATGGTTAAGGGCGAGAAGAACTATATTGCATTCCAAAACTTACATTACATTTCAGGCGGAAAAGAAAGGAAAAATCATATCAAGCGGATAATTAATCACGGAAAAATGTGAAAGCAAACGTCTAACCTGGTGATGTGAAAATTGTTGTTTGTCTTACACCCTTAATCCATAATATTTACACATCTGACCGCTAAAGATGCTTTTCCTCAAAGAGATGGTAAACAATTTGAAAGACTGTAAGCTATTTCCTAAAACTTTGCATGACATTTAGGTGACAAGATGTGGCAATAAACCAGAACATGATTCAAAAATTCCAGATCATCTTCATGTTGTAAAGCTCGAGTAATGGCATAGGCACAAAATAAGTCTCAAACTTTTGATCACAAAATCACTGTTGGTAACTGTTGATTAGCTACATAGTTTGCAGGCCCCACTATTATATGATGAGATGACCAATCAATAATTGCCCAATGTGATTTTGTAGCTTCTTTGTTTTTCTTTTTTGCGCCTTACTCTTAGAACATATAGGAGGACCAGAAGACATCACGATAGAAAGATCAAAATTCGCAATCGTGTAAGTGTTAATGTTAATGCTTTTGCATAAAATGGAGTATCTGAAGCATCATAGACACATATGGTCCTTCCTGCACATATATAATTTTAGATATATAGATGAAATCTCCAGTTTAAAGAGTAAAGCTTGTTATTTTTCTTGTGTTGATCATAAAATTTTCCGTTGTTTTGCATCTATAAATGTTCATGGATATTCTCAAACTTCATTCCAATTGACAGGCTATGGTAGATGTAGCTAAAGAAGTTGGAGCTGATGCTGTTGCTCATGGATGCACGGGGAAGGGAAATGATCAGGCATGCTTGATGATTGCTCTATGCATCTGACACCATTATGTTATATCTGTACGTAAGTATGTTGTAAATTTTTGAGTTTCTCATTGATCAATTTTTATTTATTGTTCAGGTGCGGTTTGAGCTCACTTTCTTTGCTCTGAATCCTGACCTCCAAGTTGTAGCTCCTTGGAGGGAGTGGGACATTAAAGGGAGAGAAGATGCTATTGAATATGCTAAGAAACATAACGTGCCTGTACCCGTCACAAAGAAATCCATTTATAGCAGAGATAGGAACCTATGGCATCTCAGTCATGAGGTAAGCCTACCAGTCTTTGCTTAAAGCTAAGATCTGCTAACCAAATTGTTTGCTTTCTTATTTACTGTTTTTATCTTGCTACTCCCTCCCAAAATGATCTTCGCATTTGACTATTCAATATTTTTAAGGATATGAACACTTGCTTCACTAGTCATATTTTGCTTATTCACTTTTAAGCCCAAAGTATGGAATTGGTAATGACAAATGAGAAGATCATTTCGGGACAGAGGGGGTAAAGAAATTTACTGTAGTGGTTTCATGAACATTATGCCAAACTTAAAAGTTGCGATGAAATAAAAGTGACAAACAGAGCTCCTCCAATTTCTCTTTTTCTTTTTTTATGGATATCTCTTGACTGATTTTTCTGGATTGTCGTGTATTCCCTCTGTTCCGGAAAGATAGTCCCATTTGACACAAGTGAACTTTGACCAAACATTATAGTCCATCTAACCATCCCAATAAAATTTTAAAAATTGCTGTTGATAAATCATTTTAATGATTTATCAATAACAATTTTTAGAATTTCACTGCGATGATTAGATTGACATTACTATTTTACTTGTGTTGACCATAATAAGTCCAATGAAACTATCTTTCCAGGACGGAGGGAGTATTTACTTAATATTCTGCGCTAATCTTCAATGATATGTTGAATACAGGGAGACATCTTGGAGGATCCGGCAAATGAGCCGAAGAAGGATATGTACATGATGAGCGTTGACCCAGAAGACGCCCCAAATCAACCCGAGTCAGTCCTTTTTTAAGTTACATGCTTTTGCATTATTTACTAACCCTCCATCCCAAAAAAATGTCCCAAAATATTTCAAATTTGTTCTTGTGCAGGAGAAACTTTGACATTTTCTTGGATATTCATTTTGGGACAGAGGAAGTAGTACCTTTTGATTTATGCACTTGATTTTCCATCTCTTATCCTTCCAAATCAAACTTTCAGGTACCTAGAAATTGGGATAGTTTCTGGACTCCCCGTTTCAGTCAATGGGAAGGAGCTCTCCCCTGCATCTCTTCTCTCTGAGCTTAACGATATAGGCGGGCGACATGGAATCGGGCGCATTGACATGGTTGAAAACCGACTTGTTGGTATGAAAAGTCGTGGGGTCTACGAAACACCAGGTGGCACCATCCTCACCGTTGCTGCTAGAGAACTCGAGTCTTTAACCCTTGATCGTGAAGCCATTCAGTTCAAAGACATGATGGCCCTCAAATACGCGGAGCTAGTCTATGCTGGCAGATGGTTTGACCCACTTCGCGAGTCAATGGATGCTTTCATGGAGAAGATTACAAGCACAACAACTGGTTCAGTAACTCTCAAGCTCTACAAAGGATCTGTCACAGTAGCTGGTAGAAAGAGTCCATATAGTCTATATAATCAAGACATTTCTTCCTTTGAGAGTGGGCAGATCTATGATCAAGCTGATGCTGCTGGATTCATTCGCCTCTATGGCCTGCCAATGCGAGTCAGGGCAATGCTCGAGAAGGACATGCGTAAAAACTAATTCTTGACTGAGAATTCTATGTAGTTTTTTGGTACAATAAACTGAATATCCATTTAGTTTTGGCTTTGTCGAATATAACAAGGATTTATTTGCACCCAATTTGAAGATTTTATTTTCCGATTCAAGTTTTTTGAGCAGTACATAGTTGTTGGGGGGGGGGGGGGGTAAAAGTTTAAGCATTTCTGCTACAAAAATATACAGATTCATGAAGCTCATAGCATTGAATCAGATTTTTGATCTGCAAATGTTGTTGCCTGAACTTGAGCTGCATACTGTAAATGCCAAAGGACATCCTCAAACGATGGACGAGCTGATGGATCGGTAGAGAAACATTTGTTTGTTATTGATATGATGACTGATAATGATTCTGACGAGCTAGAGGCAAGAACAATGGGATCTACCATTTGCTTCCTTCCATCCTGGCTTCCAAAACATGCCTGTTAACAAACAACATTCAATCATGTATAAACTCAAGAACATACCCTCTGAAGCTGATAAAGAGAAGATGGCAAATCCGGATTTAGAGGAAATACCATGTCGTTCAATCGGAATTCTTCCTTTCGAGTTGTGAACGAAGGCCCTACAAGAGACTCGAGCAGTATGAATCCGAAGCTATAAACATCATCCTCTAAGCTCTTCATCTGCCTGTAAGTTTAGTCAACTCTTATATTATACGTCTCTATTTCTGAAAACTATGATACAATTACGAAATCGTGTTATTAACAAAAGCCTTACCATGATCCAACCCCCTCGCCTTTTGCCTACAGAGAAAAATGAACACAAAAATAAAGCTACAAACTTAGAATCTTGAAACGATGAAAATGTACTAGTTGACATATTTGGATTACATACTTCATTATTTTCAACCTCTTCAGCTACAATGGAAAGCCCATAGTCGCTCAGTTTTGCCATCCCATGTTCATTCAACAATATGTTATATGCTTTCAATCTGTTGTTGAAAAATCCAGGAATGAGTCCAGTGTGCAGAAAATGCACTGCCTTGGCAACCCCGGTTAAAACTGCTAACCGGTCTGACCATTTCAGAACCTTTTCTGGACTATTTTCTGCATCGATTATAAATAAATTTCAGCTCTGAAGTATGAATTTCATTTATATTGTTTACGAATTGTGCTGAACGTACCTGATAGATGGGATGGATATGTCCCGTTAAGCACGTATTCATATACCAAGTATACTCTGTTTGCACCAGAATCATCTTGACCATCGTTATCAATGCAGTGACCTAAAAGGCAGACCAAATGATGGTGTCGTGGCCTCGCAAGCAAGTCTAGCCTGAGTTTAAGATTTCTAATTGTATATCTCTTTGACACGTTCAGTTGCCTTATAGCTACTTGTGTCCCATTCTCCAGTCTTCCTTTGTAAAGCTGCAACAAGTAAGGTCAGAATCTATTGTAATGAAAATAAAGGTCAATTTTTGATGTTTAAGTTAGGATGTACCTTGCCTGTTGACCCATTTCCTATTAAGTTTGACTTATCGAAGTTCTTAGTCGCTTGTTTTAACTCACTAAATGTAAACACTCGATGTGTTGGTATTCCTTCTGCCCCTAGCTTTGTTGCTTCTGATATAAACCCTGGAATGTGAAGGGAAAAAAAGAAGCCATTTTGGGTATTTAACAGATCATATAAACTGTAATAATACAATTCTTGGGAAAAAAAAAAAAATAGGTGGAGAAAAAGTTGACTTACTTGCACTTGTGAGGAGCTCGGAAGGGTAGCCGGTAACAGAGCTGTCTTGAACCGGCTTATTCAATAGATGTTTTTCTGATATCCCTTTAGACAAACATTTTCGACACAATACAATACAACCAAATGCGAGAAGCAGAATAAGCACGAAACTTGCTCCAATAATACCAATTAATATCCCTAAATTCCGTTTTCTTGATTCTTTCTGATCCAAGTGAGCCTCAATGCAGTATGTTTCTGGATGCTGATGACTTGAATCAGTCAACAAGCAGTTCCCGCTATACTTGACAACTCTCTTGTCTGACGATGCGCTCAAACAAGAAGGCAAGAAACCTTGTAATTTGTTATTGGAAATATCGACTTGTTCAAGTCCACTTCCACATTTCAAATGAACAGGTAGGGATCCAGTTAACATATTAGATGCCAAATTTAGGTAAGTGAGGGTTGGTAAAGAGAGAAGTGTTGAAGGAAGATTTCCTTGAAGCGAATTGAAGGAGATATCGAGCTGTTGAAGTTGATGCAATTGGCTATATTGTTTCGGGATCTCTCCGGAGAAGGAATTGTTTGCTAGGAAAAGCATTTCTAGGACTTTTGGCAATTTGGGTAGTCCTGAATCTAACTTGTTATGGCTCAAAACCAACACTTTTAAGTTTGGGAAGTTACTTAGGTCTGGTAGATTGCCAGAGATTTCGTTATCTCTCAAGCTTAAATTCGTTAAATTTTGTAACGAACCTAACGAATCAGGGAAAGTTCCGTTAAAGTAGTTTCCATCGAGTGTAATCGTTTGAAGCTTCGCCAATCTAGAAACTGACGGAGGGATTGAACCAAACATGAAATTCCAACTCAAATCTAAATTCTCAAGCGAATATAATCGATAAATCTTTTCAGGAAATGGACCCCAAATCGCCAGAGAAACTAGCGTAAGAGATCTCAAGCTAGTTAGTCTAGATAATGTGGCTACTAATGAATCCATTGAGAAGTTTCCTGATAAAGTTTGAGTTGGAATAGGCAATCCATGGAAATCACTAACCTGGTTTGGCTTATCACCCACTATTCTGAGCTCAGAAACGAAATTGTCTTGACACGAAACGTTGACTTGCGTTGACCCTAAGTAGCATAAATCTGTAGTTGCATTGAACCAGAAATCTAGCTGTTTTGGGTACTCCAATTGTTTTCTTAGTTGAAGAAGAACTTGTTTCTGTGAGGGTTGAATGCCATGGGTGCCCAGAATCAAGAAACTCCATGAAAAACAGAGTAGCCCAACAAACAAGCTTGATAACAACCCCAACCCCATTGATGATTTAACTTCAGTTATCACTGTTTAGTGAAGAAGGGACCAAAATGAAAAGAATCCCATGAAAGATGACAAATTTGTCCAATTCTTGTGGTTTTAAGAGAAACCCAATAATGTTATACACTGAATATCAGTAAAGATCAAATCTTTGAAGCCCAATGCTGGCAAGAACACACACACACACACACACACACACACACAGAGAGAGAGAGAGAGAGAGAGAGAATAACCAAAGATCAAATCTTTGGAGCTCAAGCTTGGTCAGGCCAGTGAGAAAACACACACACACACACACACACAGTGTTATACAGAGGATAATCAAAGATCAAGATTTTTGGGCTTGGCTTGATCAGACTTGTGGGAAACACATACAAACACACACACACAAATTATGAACTAAAGATGAAAGCTTTGAGGCTCAAGGTTGGTCAGGCATGTGGGAAACACACACACACACACACATACAGAGAGAGAGAGAGAGAGAGAGAGAGAGAGAGAGAGAAAGATTGGAGAAGAGACTTATAATTTGTTTATGCAAAAATCAAGAAAGAGAGTCAAAGAAAGATAGTTTATGAAAATGTAACGTAAAGCTGTAAAAATTAATGTCAGAGATTGAGAAATGGGAATACCTTTGAAGTTGCAATGAGACAGTGAGATACAAGAAGACCAGGAAGAAGGAGACTACATTAATTTTCACTACAGTTTCAGTTGATTGGTTCATAATTTCTTTCTCCACTCTCTCTTTCTTAACCCTCCCTCTCCAAACTATAATCTCATTTTATTTCATGATCAAATCAACTAAATTTTAATTAAATAGTAATGTTAATTTAAAAATACTCCCTCCGTCTCGTTTTAAACTTCAAACTCAAAGGAAAATTTGTCAAACTTACTTGTACGGAGCTCAATTCAACTCGTTTAAGAATGTAATGATATTGCTACGGGTCTTACTTTCAACATCTGGTTAAAGTCCTTTGCTTCAGTTTTTTTTTTTTCGGTTTGTTAAAAATAATTATATGAGGCATTAATTAGTACAAGGCTTCCACCTTATTTTCAAGAAAGCTATTGACAAGTGACAGAATAACAAAATAATTTACTCTCTTGTGCCCTTAAAAGTAGAGATATTTATGAAACTTTATTATAGTCCTTCAACTTAAGTATAATAATGTTACTTTTACTCTAACTAAAAGGAATTTGAATAATAAAATCATTTCATTTTTATAGTCAACACAAGTGAAGTTTGATCAAATATTGATGTCAATCTAATGACTTTAGTCAAAGTTCATGTGTGTTGACCGTAAAAAGTTAAACGAGACTAACTTTCCAGAACGAAAAGAGTACTTCAAAATATAATATATCAAGTTTAGGATGCGATCAGTTCAGAATGAAAAATTCATAATTGATCAGTCTCTAGAATGGAAGACCGACAAAATGGAAAAAGTTCCACAACTTTACAAATGATAAATAATGCTTGACCTAGGGTTTGGAAAATTAAATTTCATATATTGAAAACTGAATTAAAGATACTATACATAGTATTTATACGTTTTTAACTTTGGAGTAACTTAGTGTATAACATAACTAAACATAGTTATATCAATTGTCAAAACTTTTATTTTTTTGTTTTAAAGTTGAAGGGCAGTTTGGGTGATTTGTGCAATCAACAATGGCAACTGCAACTACCCCCGTTCTAAAATAACAGTTTTTTTTTTTTTTGCATTTGCACAACTTTTAAGAAATGTAATAATTATCATGACTTAGTGACAAAAGTTCAAACTTTACCCCTATTAAGTATGCAACTTTCTTATATTAATGTCTCACACTATGATAATTAATAAAAGAGAACAAGTTTCAATGCAAGGATAAGAGAGATATTTAGCTCAAAAGTGACAATTATTTTGAACCAAAACTTTGATCCAAAAGTGACAGTTATTTTAGACCGGAAAGAGTAGAAAAGAAGTGATAAAATCTGAAGGGATATTGTGTGTTGTTGGGAATTGTAATTTATAAGCCAACCTAACCTACCTTCAGTTTATGAGCTGTCTGGCTATCAAATTGTGTATGAAAATAATGATTTGATTAATTCACTCCGCCCCACTTGCCTCCCCCATACTAGTCTGTTATTCTTACTCCTACTTGGATTTATTTATTTGGACTCTCTCTTCTCCAGAATACTCCATCCGGACTTAATTATAAGCAACAAAAGTGAGGTTTTTTTTTACCTAAATATAAGCAACTCTAAGGAATTTCAAGACTATTTAATACTCTCTTACCAAAACTGCCCCTATTTAATTATTCATTTTCAAATACAAGTACACATTTATTACACATTTAATATGAGGATATATTAGTAATTTTAACATGTTTTTATTATAAAATCAAGATAATTAACTAACTTAACTACTTTCTTAATAGGTGTGATTTTAGTTATTTTTGCTTATATTTGAGACCGGAGGGAGTACATGGCTTATTCCGTCGCATACTTATCGCTACTTATTTTTATTTTGAGCGTCCCATACTTATTGCTGCTTACTCAAAATATTCGCTTTTCTCTCTCCTATCTACTCACAGCAACTATTCACTAACTTATTTTCTCTCCTACACACTTACAATAATTACTTTTCTAATATATTTTTTTAATCCTCATGTGCTCCCATTTGATAGCAATAAGTATTAATTATGGGACAAATGGGGTATCTTCTTTGCCTATCTCATAACTCTGGAGTACTGTTTAATTATAAAGTGGACATACATTTTCTTTAGTGGACAAATAAGTTCAGAAAGTTATGAGGTGGTATATAGATTTTGTTTAATGTGTGTCAAATTATGGTATAGTATAATGTTTTCTTTAAACAATTCTAAAATTGTTACTATTACTTATATGAGAATCATTAATTTTTCGTGTATTTTTGTTTGTTAAAATTTGATCAACTAATGCTAAAATGAGAATGAAATAATTTTTTTTTTTGAGTTTTTTGGATGAATGAAGTATTTCTTTTTTTAAAAAAGAAGAGTAAATTACCAAAATAAATAAATAAATTGTTTATGGGATACTTTAATTTACTCTTTAAAAATGAACTGGACAACGGGCACCTTAAGCTAAAGGGAGGCTCCGCTCAACTCCGGGATGAATTTGGATCCACTATAACATGAGCATTGTTGCTTCACTGCAACACAATCATGATTAGACCGCATTAGTATGATGAATAGTTGAGATTAAAAGAATGTTCGATGTACTCTACAAACGTTGAGTTAAATTTGACTGCACATTTTGTGAGCTGACACACACGACAATATATCGACTACTTGTGATAATTGTCAGACCAGTAATACACTTTTCCACTTAGAGTATGTAAAATATCATATTTTGTTTTAGTGAAAGATCATATGTCATGTGCATATGGTCCCAACTCTAAATGTTACCCTAATGAGAGTAATAGATTGTGACAACATATTATTGAAGAACCAATCAAGGAATCTTTATCATTAACAAATGTTTGCATAATATTTAGAAGTCAATAATAATAATAAGCTACCAAGTCATTGTCAAATACGAGTATAACATGGATTTTATATACTTTCTCCGTCCCACTCGAATTATGACAAATTTTTATTTTGAGTGTCCCATTCGAATTAGGACAACCCAAAAATAGAAATTTTTTATTTAATGGGACCCACATTCACACTCACAACAACTTTCTCTCTCCTATTTCACTTTTTCATACTCACAACACCTACTCCATTAAAACTTTTTCCATAATCCCCGTGCCTAACACAAAAACCCTAATTCGGATGGGACGGAGGGAGTATCATTTTGTGCTAACAACTTTAAACTTTTTTAAAAGTTTAGGACACGATTCTTGGGTACAAGTTGATGAATGAAAAGATGAAGTGACAAGGGAAGGGTAGGCCATGCCAGATGAGCAATATCATGAGATTTAACGATGCTCTCAAATCTCTACTTTATAAGTGCCTACTCATTCATTACATTATTGAGTAATATTAGTAGTTTCAATTATTTGTAATGGTAACATTTCAATTTTACCGGATACTCCTTTCATTCTAAAATACTCTCTCCGTCCCTCTTGAAATTGCAAAACTTGTCATTTTGGGCGTCCCATAGAAATTGCAAAATCCATAAATAGAAAGTTTTTACCCACTTGCACACTCACATCCACTAACCCACTAACTATTCTCTACCCCACTTTCTCTCTCCCACCCAACTATCAACACTCACAACACATCACCTTTTTCACTTTTTCCCTTAATTATTGTGTCATATTTTTTTTTTTTTTTGCAATTTTCGGCGGGATGGAGGGAGTAGTTGTTAAAAAAAAAAAATTATTTCAAAATATATGTTGTTTTACTATCACCTAAGCACTTTTACCATTGTTTAAGATTATGAATAGTGATTGTACCAGCATATAATTATTTAAAACTAAATTATCCAAATAATTTAGTTTATTATATATATTAATTGCATTTTTTATTTTATTTTCTTAGTGTGTAGAAAGTCTGAAATATCATGTACTCCCTCTGTCCCATACTTATCGCTGCTTATTTCCATTTTAGGCGTCTCATACTTATTGCTACTTACCCAAAATGTTCATTTTTCTCTTTCTTATCCACTCACAACAACTATCTACTAACTTATTTTCTCTCTCCTACCCACTCACAATACTTATTTTTTCAACATATTTTCTTAATCCCCGTGCACGAAGAAAGGGAGTAACATTTTTTATGTCATGTAGTAATTCAGTAAGTAGGTCCCATGGTCATTTACAATAATAAATAAATGATACCCCAAATTTAAGGCAAATTGACGATTGTACTAAAAGGTAGGTTGGGTGAAGGAAGGAAGATAGATAAACATTTATGATATTGCAGGGAAGGAAAAATAAGAAGAAAGAGAGTGAGCTTTCACATTGATTGATAATTACCCCCCCCCCTCTTTTTGTTAAATTTTATAAAGAGATATGGAGCCACCATATCACCATGTATGTTACATTGCCAAACAAATTAATTCAATTATTGAAGACTGACTATTTGAGTTATATTATTATGACCATCATCATATATTGGAATTAAGAGTTTATTACCTCTGTCTCTAAATGAGTGTCTAAATTTCATTATTTTAAGGGACATAACTTTTTGTACAATTTGGTGGCAAAATTCATATATAATCTTGTAATTCTCTTTACAAATATTTAGTTTCTGCAAGTATAAAGAGACTGGTGAACAAAAACATTTAGGGACAAATTTATGATAAAAATGAACACTCATTTTGGGAAAAAAATTTCTTGAAATTAAACACTCGTTTAAAGTTAAAGGACAGAGGGGAGGGAGTATAATATATTGCATGGAGTGTCGATGGCTAGCTTAAGGCCCTTGATGGATAGAGAATTATGCACTCTAATCTGTTGCCACGATTGGTCAAGATTTGACTTAACTTTTTTTTTTTTTTTTTTTTTTGTGGGGGGTGGGGGGAGAGAGCGGGATAGATTTTTTGAATGAAGTCAAAAGATATTTACTCCGTTTCGAAAATAATTTCATTTGAATTTTGATGGTTAAGATAAGTGAATTGTTTTTTTTAACCAACATAAGTGAACTATAGTAAATCATATTATCAATATAATCATTTTGGTGAAATACTAAAGATTGTAATTGTTAAATCATCAAGTTATTTATCAATAACATTTTTCTTGATTTCATTATTGAGATACATAAATACGGCGGTAAGAAGCGTCAATACTTCAATTCATTTTCAGTTAGGCCTTGCTCTAGCCAGTAGCGACAACCGTCTTTTTTATTGGTACCGCTCATATGGGATTCCCCCGTTCTCTCCCCGATTGAGAGATCCTCTATTTCGCCTACGGTGCTAAAGTAGTACAAGGCCCTACGTTGCTCTACAGTAGCGACAACCGTCTTAAAATATATTATTGATGAGTCACTTAATAATTTATTTATAGCAATTTTTTAAATTTAACTAAAATAATTAGATTGACATTAGTATTTGGTGAAAATTAAGTTGAGTTTGACATGAGATTATGAGACCATCCTGGCAGGAAGAACTGGGCCGAGTATGTGGGCTAAGCCTGAGAGTGGCTGATGATGTTGGTTGTTTTAATGGGCCAAAATAGTAATCATCGTTATCCTAATGGACCAGGCCAGATTAATGTGAACTGGGCCTCGTCAAACGTTTCCATTTCCTTACTTACCTTAGTATGATCTCATATTTATGTCACTTCCTCAGCTTGATGATATGCTTGATTTATAAGCGAGGGTCAAATTTGACAAGGTACTCAATTTTCTTGCAATGGATGATGCGATCTTCGAGGAGAGAATTACTCGCCGTTGGATCCATCCCTCTAGTGGTCGGTGTAAGACAACATTATCTCACATCGGGAATAAACTAGCTTTGCCTACAAAATATAGTGATCCTGGGCTACCCGCTCTAGCTCCAAATGGTTTTAAGGTTGAACCTTCATTCTCAAGTCAAGATTGGATAGAAAAAACTGAACTGGTATGCATCTAATCCATTTTCCAGCTGATACTACCCTATTACAGTTCTGTTGCGTCAAAACTCCGGGATAAAGTTGAAACATAATGAGTGAATCAAAGCTTAAATTTCAGCTGAATTTTTGCTGTGAATTCAAACAAATGAAAGCCAATTTTGAACTTCAAAAATTTTTGCCGTTGGATCCTTGTCTACTGTCAAGTATACCGGTATCCTTATTCTGGTTCCAAACCAACCGAGTCCGGTTTTCATGTGGATATGCAGGTTATTGATTTTTACACCAAGAAGGGTAATGTTGAAACATATATATATATATATATATATATATACTCCCTCCGTCCCAGCTCACTTGAGACTTTTTGACCAAAACTGGTCAACTTAAGGTCGGTTTGACCAACACTTTATAGAAATATTTATGTTCCAAAAAACTTTTTAAAAATTGTTATTGAGAGGATTTTTAATGGTGGTCATTTTACATTTTTTTAATTTTTGTTCGGATCATAAATATTTCTATAAAGTGTTGGTCAAACCGACCTTAAGTTGACCAGTTTTGGTAAAAAAGTCTCAAGTGAGCTGGGACGGAGGGAGTATATAGGTAGGTGTTCAAATGAGAACTTAAATATCGTGAGAACCGTGAGAACTTGGATACATTAGGTAAGAACCTAATGTATCTGAGTAATGTATCCAATGTATCCAAGTGAACCATTGGATACATTAGTTTTTACTTAATGTATCCAAGTAATGTATCAAATGTATTCAAGTAATGTATCCAATGTATCCAAGTGAACCATTGGATACATTAGGTAAAAACCTAATGTATCCAAGTTCTCACGGTTCTCACGATATTTAGGTTCTCACAGGAGCACGACCATATATATATCTATATATATATATATACTCCTTCCGTCCCACCTCACTTGAGACCTAAGAGGTGGGCACAATAACTAAGGAAAATGTGTGGTTGAAAATGAAGAGATAGAATGAGTAGGGTTAATAATAGGTTGGTTGAATGAATTGTGTGGTGAAAAATGAAGAGAGAGAATGAGTGGGTGGGTAGATTGAATATAAAATTATAAAAATATTACCATTTTGGTGAGTCTCAAGTGAGGTGGGGATGGATCAAAATGAAAATAAGTCTCAAGTGAAGTGGGACGGAGGGAGTATATATCTTCTAGGAACGAATTAGTGGAGCATAATGCGTGAGAGAGAGAACATATACTCTGATGTGGTGGATTTTGTATACATTATTTACCTTATTCTCTCATATATTTTGGTTCATTTTGATGTATTTTAGACTAGATTTGATGTATTTGAGACATTATTTTATCATTTGAGCTTTATTGTAATCCGGGGTAGAATAGTCGTTAATAGTTAATTATTTTCCCGGATGTAATTTTTGGCGAGCTTCAACGTCTGTCTCGATGGTCAAGTAGTCAGAGTCAAGTCAAAGATAACTGGCGGAAGAGCGCAGGGACCAAACTGCAAATACTGAAAGTTTGAGGACCAAACTGCAAGTGACTGGAACTCCATGGACTGAATTGCAAATTTTTGAAAGTTTGCCTTCTAGTCGTACAATCAGAAGCGGAGCAGGAGGATGGTGATTTTTTTGTTTTCTTTTTCTTTTATTTTATTATCTTTTTATTTGAATTTGAAAAAGTCAATTATTAGTTTTAGAATTAGGATTAGGTTATTATTCTCTCTGGACTTTGAATACTACGTTCTATTTTTTTTTCTCTCTGAAGCTTTGTGTAACCATTAATGGAGAACTAAACTCCATTACTTTGGGTTGAGATCTTGAACCTTCTTTAATTCAATTGAGGTAATTTTTCTTATTCTTTTGTTGATCTATTTATAATTTTGTTTGTTCTGATTCTAGATTAATATTTAGGGTTTGTGGATTTGGCCAATCCATTAGTTCTATTTCTTGATCTATGCTAGAATTCTCTGTTCTGTGCCAGAATTAGGGTTTTCACCGTAGCATCTCCACGAATTGTGTATGTGCCATAGCAATTCGGGGAGTAGGCAAAATTAAACGATTATCTAGTAACCTAGAAAGCGTTCTTGATCTTAGTCTCTTAAATTGAATCAATTAATTCTGCGATCTAGACTGTGTCAGTTAGATTAATTTATTAATTAGGGTTTATAGTGAGTGTGCCACTGCTATAGACTAATCTGTAAGAAGAGACAGAGATTGCAATATATCTCGTGATCAAGTGAATAGGATTAACGGAGAAAAAGAAGTACCGATGAAATTGAATTAGAGGACGGGGATAGTAATCAATCTGAAGTGCTTTTAAATCATTGTTTTAATCACATTTAGTTTATTTTCTCGTCTTAGGAATTAATTAAAATCTCAGTTAAACCCCCAATCTGGTCAAGTGACTGTTCGTGAACAAATCATCGTTCTTCGTGGATCGACCCTGACTTACCCTAATTACATTATTAATGGCCGAGTTTAGGTCTAATTTAGTAGGTGTGCGACTAAGCCTACCAAATTTTGGCGCCGCTGCCGGGGAACGGTGTTTATTTGTTTACGTTCTTATTTTAATTCTTGTTCTTTTTATTTTTATTTTATTTGTATTTATTTTTAGTTAGTTTAGTTATTTAGGTTCCTTTTTGTTTTTATTTATTTATTTCTGTTTTTAGTGTGGCACCTTTTATGGTCCACACCCGTTCTACTGACAATCTGCTTGGAATTCTTGAGTTAGATAGCAAATGGCAGATCAGACATTGAGGCAAAGGACTGCCCCGAATTGGAATGAGCAACCACATGCCGTCCAATTCCCTGTCTTACCTGCCGGAGTCACTTTTGAGTTGAAGCCGGGGCTGTTGAGCCAGTTACCACACTTCACTGGGATGCCTGGAGAGAATCCGAATCAGCATGTGTCCCAGTTTGTGATGATATGTCAAAGCATGAAGCCGGCTACACTTCCTTTAGAGCACCTATTACTCAGAGCATTTTCTTTCACTCTGAAAGATGATGCTAGTGCGTGGTACTATCATCTCCAACTAACAGTATCACCACATGGCAGCAAATGAAGGAGGTGTTTCTTGATGAGTTCTTTCCTCCCGATCAAATCAATGTGATGAAGCGGGACATTAGCAACATGGAGCAGAAGGTGGATGAGACTCTATACGAGTATTATAACAGGTTCCATAAGTTGTGCAGGAGTTGCCCGTATCATGGGTTTGATGATGATCAGCTGATAGTATATTTCTATGGAGGGTTGACAGTCATGGATAAGCGGTTGGTGGATTCTTGTTGTGGGGGCAGTATACTCAACAAGACGACTGAGGAGGCTAATGAGATAATTGATGAGTTGGCTAAGAGCACTCGGACACATGGACGGAGATCGAGTTTCAGACAGGTTAGTGTTGTGGGATCGAGTGGTGGTGTGCCAAGTAAGCTTGAGACAGATGTAGAGGACCTTAAGGGGATGATGAAACAATTGTTGATGGGTCCACCACAGAGTCAGCAGTATCCCACTAGTCAGTATAATCAGTACAGACCACCGTATGGGCAGCAGCAGCAGTATCAGAGTAACCCTCCGAGACAGTCTACGGATGATCTGCTTCACTCTTTAGCGCAGTCCGTAAGTACGATGAATGGTAATTTCCAACAGTATCAACAGATGACCGATGCGAGTATTGGTAATATAGAGAGACAAATGGGGCAAATAGCTGATGCAGTTGGGAGACTAGAGGCTAATGAGGCAGCGAATGTACAGTCTAGAACAGAACCGAACCCTAAGCAGAGTGCATGTGCCATGACTTTGCGCAGTGGTAAGGAGATTGGGAATGAAGTTGTACCGGAGGAGCCATTGATTGAGGTTGAGGAGTTTGTGCCTATTGAGAAGACCCCGGAGGAGGAGAAGAAAGCTACACCAGAACCCACAGTTTATGAGCCGGATGTTCCATTTCCTGAGGCCTTGAGAGAGCATCGCAAACCGGAGTCTGACAAGGCTATATATGACACTTTCAAGAGGCTTGAGGTAAACATCCCATTTTTGGATCTTTTGCAGACTGTCCCGAGATATGCTAAATTCTTGAAAGAGTTGTGTACGTTGAAGAGGGATCAGAAAGCGAGAAGTCAGAAAAAGGTGAAGATGAAAGAGCACGTGTCTGCAGTCTATCACAAGAAGATACCCAAGAAGTGTAGTGATCCGGGTATGTTTGTTATTCCCGTGTCTTTGGGTGATGAGTCTGAGCATATGGCGATGCTTGACTTGGGTGCTTCAATCAATGTCATGCCCTATGCATTGTTTGAAAAGCTCAAGTTGGGACCTTTACAAGATAATAGGGTGGTGATTCAGTTGGCGGATAGATCTAATGCATACCCCAAAGGGAAAATTGAGGATGTTTTGGTCCGGGTTGGTAAGTTCATATTCCCTTGTGATTTTTATGTGTTAGAGATGGACACGGATCCTAAGGCTCCCATTCTATTGGGAAGGCCATTTATGTCTACGGCTCACACTAAGTTGGATGTTTCCAACGGATCGTTGACTATGGAGTGTGATGGGGATTTAATGGAGTTCAATATTTTTGACTCCAAGAAAGACCCTAAGGATGTCCGTGGTTTGTGTTTTATGGATGTAGTAGAGCCAAAGGTAGATAATGTGTCCAAGGTTTGTAGTAGTAGTGATGATGTGAAGATTGGTTTGGAAATCCCGGCGGTAAAACATGGACCAAGAAAGCTGAAGAATCTTCCTGAGCACCGAAAGCATGTATTTGGAGGTGAGGAAGAATTGATGATGGCTAGTGGTCCGATGGAGAAGAATACAGGTTTGAGCACGATGAACAAAAAGAAGAAGGGGTTTATGCAGACAATTCGAGCTCAAACGGGGTGGAGTGTGCATTAATGAGGTACCACTTATTCTCCCACGTTTAAACTGTCCTTATTTTTATTCATTTGTACACATTGAGGACTGTGTAGTTTAAGCGTGGGGGACGGATTTGTAGTTGTATAGTATGTATTTTATTTCTAGATAGCTAGTTAGTTTTTCTTTAAAAAAAAAAAAAAAAATTGCACAAGAAAAGAAGCCCGCTAGATTGAAAACCCGAAAGGGCAGTCTAGGCAAAAACAAGGGTGTTCATTAAAAAAAAAAAAAAAAAGGAAGGCAGCTTGGGAAATTTCACCCAATCCTTGTGCCACAAGTGCTCAATTCTTGTGCCACAAGGGCTGGCCACTATGGGATGAAAAAAAAAAAACCCTTCCCTCTCCCAGTCGTCTTCTCCGTCTCTCTCATCCCGTCCCCCCTCCCTCACGGTCTCTCTCTCTCTCTCTCTCTCTTCTTCCCCACCACCAAACCGCCGGCACCCCACCCCATTAATTCCGGCGACCCCCCTCCCTCACAGTCTCTCTCAACCCGCCCTTCTTCCCCATCTCTCTTACCCGTCTCCCTCTCTGCTTCTCCATGGCCGCGACGCCCTAACACCACCACCCGCCATCAATTCCGCCACCCCCTCCATTGCAATCAACTCCCTCCCTCATCTCCTTCATCCCTAACATCATCCACAACCCCAAATCCTCCATTATCACCCACTTTCTCTCTATAAACCCTAACTACCCAACTCATCAAATTGACTCGATTTCTTCCACTAAATCACATTTCAATCATCCTTCTCACCTATATTTCACCAATTTCGACCCAAACCACCATCAAACTCCATCAATTCCGAGTTCGAAGGATGATTCAGGAACCCGAAATTCTCAATTCTGGGCATTTTTGGATTGCACTTGTTTGGAGCAATTTTAGAGGGACAAGGAGCTTATCTGGGTATATTTCAGCTTGAAAAGGTATAATTTTGCCCATTCTCTCGCTTTTGAATTGCTGGGATTGGTACTTTGTTAGTGGAAATTTGTAGTGTAATATTGTTGGAGAGTTGATATTGCATTGTGGTTGTGTTGAATTAACTGTGTGGCTATGGTTGATTGATAATTGTTGGTGAGTGATTGTGAGCGATGATAGTGTGGGAAAATTGCGAACGGTGATAGTTTTGTAGTTGTGTTGAGTTCGTGGTGTGATTGTCGTATTGATTTTATCGTTGGTACGTGATTGTGAGCGTTGTGGGTGAAGTTGTGAATTGTTTGGTGAAAATTTTTGGTTGCTAAATATGGGAATAAGAAGGGTGGATATGGTAGTGGTGGTGATAGGGTGCGAAAACAAGTTGTAGATGAGTCAGTTTCCCTTTCTTTTACGCCTTTACTGTCCATGCACTTTCATTGACACACATTGAGGACAATGTGTAGTTTAAGCGTGGGGGAGGGGTTTTGTATTATGTATAGTACGCATTTTTAATTTTCTTAAAAAAAAAATAAAAAAATATGATAGGCTAAGTGAAAACCCGAAAGGGCGCTTAGGCAAAATGTGAGATTTTGAGTGATGTTATCATTTATTCACCGATGATTGGCGTCATAAGGGGGGTAAGGAGTCTCGGGTTAGGATATTTTGATGTTGGAGGTTCGGTTAGTGGGTAATAGGATAGAAAACCTCGTTTTTTTTTTTTGGAGTTATAAGGGGGTGTTGGTGCTAAACACGAGGTGAGTTTTACGCGGGACCACTATCCGGCCAAAAACTTATTTTTATGAGGGAGACTTGTAGTGTGAGACTAGTGTGGGGGAAACATAGGATATTTTAGTTCCCCGTGGCTTTTATGAGTGGGCCTTAGTCCGGATACGGTTTTTCACTATTTTGGAGTCTGTATCGGGCTAAGGCCATTGATCTTTATTTGAGTTTCTGGAGTTATATGGGGACGGAGTCTTTTATACTCCGAGTTGTTTGTGTTTGTTGACTTGTGACTGAGGAGGTTAGAGGAGACTAGGGGTCATTTTCTCCCATGCTACGCTGATTAGACCGGAGTTTAGAGTGGGGTTAGGATGTTACTCAGGGACGAGTAACGGTCTAAGCGTGGGGGAATTTGATGTGGTGGATTTTGTATACATTATTTACCTTATTCTCTCATATATTTTGGTTCATTTTGTTGTATTTTAGACTAGATTTGATGTATTTGAGACATTATTTTATCATTTGAGCTTTATTGTAATCCGGGGTAGAATAGTCGTTAATAGTTAATTATTTTCCCGGATGTAATTTTTGGCGAGCTTCAACGTCTGTCTCGATGGTCAAGTAGTCAAAGTCAAGTCAAAGATAACTGGCGGAAAAGCGTAGGGACCAAACTGCAAATACTGAAAGTTTGAGGACCAAACTGCAAGTGATTGAAACTCCAGGGACTGAATTGCAAATTTTTGAAAGTTTGCCTTCTAGCCGTACAATCAGAAGCGGAGCAGGAGGAGGGTGATTTTTTTGTTTTCTTTTTCTTTTATTTTATTATCTTTTTATTTGAATTTGAAAAAGTCAATTATTAGTTTAGAATTAGGATTAGGTTATTATTCTCTCTGGACTTTGAATACTACGTTCTATTTTTTTTCTCTCTGAAGCTTTGTGTAACCATTAATGGAGAACTAAACTCCATTACTTTGGGTTGAGATCTTGAACCTTCTTTAATTCAATTGAGGTAATTTTTCTTATTCTTTTGTTGATCTATTTATAATTTTGTCTGTTCTGATTCTAGATTAATATTTAGGGTTTGTGGATTTGGCCCATCCATTAGTTCTATTTCTTGATCTATGCTAGAATTCTCTGTTATGTGCCAGAATTAGGGTTTTCACCGTAGCATCTCCACGAATTGTGTATGTGCCATAGCAATTCGGAGAGTAGGCAAAATTAAACGATTATCTAGTAACCTAGAAAGCGTTCTTGATCTTAGTCTCTTAAATTGAATCAATTAATTCTGCGAGACAGAGATTGCAATATATCTCGTGATCAAGTGAATAGGATTAACGGAGAAAAAGAAGTACCGATGAAATTGAATTAGAGGACGGGGATAGTAATCAATCTGAAGTGCTTTTAAATCATTGTTTTAATCACATTTAGTTTATTTTCTCGTCTTAGGAATTAATTAAAATATCAATTAAACCCCCAATCTGGTCAAGTGACTGTTCGTGAACAAATCATCGTTCTTCGTGGATCGACCCTGACTTACCCTAATTACATTATTAGTGGCCGAGTTTAGGTCTAATTTAGTAGGTGTGCGACTAAGCCTACCATACTCCCTCCGTCCAGCAGCAGAAGTGACACTAGTGGTCAAATTGACTAAACTTTGACCAACAATCTAAATAAGATATAATGATTAAAATGAAAATTTAAAAAGTGTTATTGTATCACAATTTATAATATTATCAATAACAATTTTTAAATTTTCATTAGGATCATTATATTATATATAGATTGTTGGTCAAAGTTTAGTCAGTTTGACCACTAGTGCCACTTCTGCTGGGACAGAGCAGGGATGACCAAACACGGTTCCGGAAAAGCTTGAATCGTAACCGAATCGTTTATCTTCCGGTTACGGTTCGGAACCACCGGTCCATAGTTTCTTTTTAAAAAAAAAAAAAAAAAAAATATATATATATATATATATATATATATATATATATATATATATATATATATATATATATATATATATATATATATATATTTAACAGCAAAACAATTATAATAATATTTTACTGCGATTTTTTTTACAAAAAAGGTATAGAAAAAATGTTTAAAAAACCAAAGAGGTTCGTCCCTCTTTTCTTTTATATACCTAACAAATTTTTATAATTTTAATTCACTGAATTTGGCGAAAAAACCAATCAAAACTCAACTTTTCTTGTCAATGTTCCGTTAGTAACGGTTAATTCTGATGAAACTGTTAGAAATCTAACGATTTTAACGGTTTTCTAACGGTTTTGATAACAGTTCCGGTTCGTTCTAGGCGGTTCATGGCGGTTCGTAATCGCCGATTCACGGTTTTCAGAGGGGATGAACCGGAACCAGATCGTGTTACAAACGGATCCTGTTAACACGATTCCGGTTTTCGTCAAGGTTCAAGGCGGTTCCGGGCTTTTCGGTTACAGTCCGGTGGTTCCGGTTAGGTTTGACCACCCTAGGACAGGGAGTATAAACAACCCAAGGAAGCATTAAGCTTTGGAACAGGAGAGAGAAAAGCAGCACACCCTGTGCCTCAGTTTTGTTTTCTCTACCTGTCTGTCTCAAATTGTTTTTGCAAACAAGATAATTGATTTAATGGTGTGGGAATTATATCAGACTCACCACGGGGCAATTGTCTGTTTGTTTAAACTCAAGTAGCAAATCAGACCACAAATGAAGCCGCCTACACATTCTCACTAAATTGCGGCTGAGGGTCTCTCAGTCAGGAAATACCCTAAAATTTTCACTAGAATAGGGGGAGGGCTTCCCAGTAAGGAAAGACCTCTCCAAAAATAGGCGTATGCCACTTAAAGCGGCGAGCACACGGTATTCTTTAGTAAAAGGCGAAAGAATAGTTCGCTTTGTGCTCACCGCGTAGCTGCGTGCTTTCTTCATTCCTAAGACCGCTTGCTTTATTCGGGGCTTCATTTCTCAGACAGATAATAGGTAGGCGATGTGGGATAACGCTATGCACTACTCTATCAACACATACAGACTTGAGATGTCTTCCCCGTCGGAATCTTGCCATACTTTTGCCTCTCATTTTGAAATTTGGAATTTGGAACTGGACTCCTACGCATATTTTGATAGTACTTCTGGGTGTGCAAAATTAATATTTCATCCGTCTCAATTGAAATTACACATTTGACTTACACTTGACTTTGAGGATTAAAAAAAATGTGTTAGTATAGTAGGGGTTGTGGTTATTAAAGTGGGATATGAGAGATAAAACATGATAGTGAATAGTTAGTGGAAATTTGATGTGAGTGAGAAAGTGAGACCCATTAAATTAAAAAAAAATGTATTATAAATTTTCTATTTTTTTTAGGTGTAGTTTGTAATAGATTATCTAAGAAGATATTATGTGATTTTAATTGGGACGGAGGTAGTATAGGAGGACCAAAGCATGGTTGATGCCCTGGATGGTTGTCTTCCAACTGAGGGGGACATGGCATGAGAAATTCCTCATTCACTCGGACGGCATTGTCACCGCTATTACTACGCAATGTCAAGAGGATATTTTCCATTGCTTTTCAAATGCAACGTTCAACAACACGCAAGGCCTTAAAGCTAGTTGTGCTTCCTCATTTGTTAAACATCTATAAGCAGGCCTGTGAACATTTAGTTACAACTTCACTTTGGTTCTCAACCATATTTCTTGTTTGTTCCATATAATCAGCCTGGCAGTATCAGTGTATCACAAAACGCTTAGATCATCTGATAAGGGGTTGTTTTATCTTAACAGAAGGTTTTGAGTTTGAACAGTCTTGGCATTGGGAATGCAATAGCATTATAACTTGATCGGTAGAGCTTTGACACCCTTTGTGGTCATACACAGGTGAACTGGATTTGCCGGCACTCAGTGTGATGAACGGAAGCCTACATATATATACTCTGACTTTTACACAATTTACCCAAACCTATTATTTTTGTTTGTCGCAAGCGGGTTCAGCCTAGACTTTCGACTTCGAAGAACGGAAGCCTCGCCGTCGCCGAAGAGAAGCCATAGACGCCGCCAGTCGCCCAGCCCGCACCGCACGTAATCTTTCTCCCCTTTCTCTTCCGTCCCTAATCTCAAATTCCTAAATTTCCCACAAAATCAAATTTCCCCTTTCTTTCAATCGGCTTTTTTTTTTTTTTTTTGAATCACAATCTCATAGCAAAACGAATTTGAGAACCCATTATAGGCGTCCCTAATCTCAAATCCCTAAATTTCCCAAAAAAATCAAGTTTCCCCCTTCAATCGGATTTTTTTTTTTTAAATCACAATCTGATAGCAAAACGAGAACCCATTATCCCTAATCTCAAATCCCTAAATTTCCCAAAAAATCAAGTTGCGGATTCTTTTTTTTTTCTGACAGACTATTAATTTTTGTGATTTTAACTCTAGCTTATTTTCTACAGAAAAAATAATGAGTCCTCCTAGAAGTTTGAAAAGATCAAGTGGGTCGGCTACTTCGAACTCTAAAGCGAATGAGGCTACCGTCCCGGAGGTTAGAAACTGAACTATAATCTTATTATGTGTTTATGTATGGCCAGTGGCCTTGTAGTTATTGCCTTGTTGACGTGTTTATTTATGGCCGGTGTTTTTGCTCGTGCGGTTGTTTATGGCCAGTGGCCTTGTGGTTTAGTGGCCTTGTTGTTGTGGTTTTATGGCCAGTGGCCTTGTAGTTGTTGCCTTGTTGTTGTGGTTTCATGGCGTGTGGCCTTGTTCATTTGTTTGTGTATGGCCGGTGACATTGTTAATTTGTTTTTTACGCATTTTCTAACAGTGCTCGAAAACTATTTCAAGAAACTGAAACATTCGCAAAGTAATGAAGAGCCTCAAGTTCAAGAGTCTAACGTCCTCGACCATAATGCCCAACATCCAAATTCTGAAGTGCCTAATGCTCAAGAGCCTCAAATTCAAGAGCCTATTGTCCCCAATGCTAGTGTCTCAGATCCAAATCCTAAAACACCTAATACCCAAGAGGATGAAACTCATTAAGACACCGTTATGTAATAAGATGGGAGATGCTTGGTTGAATGATTGTTTGGTGATCTACGTAGAGGATGAGATTTTTAGGAAAATTGAAAATGAAGATATTATGGAGTATTTTAAAAAGATGAAGAATAGGAAACCACTTATGTAACACTTTTCGTATTATTTTATCAAAATTTGAATTCGTTTGAAAAAAAAGGCTTTATATGTGTGTGTTTTTATTTAAATTTATTAGTGTATTTTTTTTCTATATAATTTTTTGACCCCCCTCACCGTAAATCCTGGATACGCCACTGTGAACGGATAGGGTGGTTCAGAAAAGAACGGACGGAGAAGTCAGATTTTTTGTAGAGAGTTGCAAAACTGATAATTATCAGAATTAATGGCTTTTTATCACCTTCTGTATATTAATTTAAACAAGCTTCACTTGAATGACTTATTTATCTCATTTTCAAAAATTTGATTTGGCACACATCATGTGAAAATTGTGTTCAAGATGTCAGCTAGCTTGATGAGTTAAGAAACATCACCATGTTTATCACGAGAGCCAAACACAAAAATTATACTCCCTCCGTCCAAGAAAGATAGTCCACCTTTTTTCGTTGTTACTACGAGGGAACTTTGAGCAGTTATAAATGTGAATCTAAAAATTGATATTAATAGTATTTATAATGGTGTATCAAGAACAATTTCAAAAATTTCATTATAATAATTAAAAGTAGCCTTAATTATTACTCAAAGTTCCTTCGTAAAACCTATGAAAATAGGGGGACTATCATTCTGGGACAGAGGGAGCATATAAAAAACAAATGTCAGATGCTAAGATGGCATATGAATACAGAAGCTTCAAAACCCAGTAAAATTAGACCATAAGGCAGTCAGTCAGAAATTATCTGGATGAGCACCATAAATCATCACCGATGATGAGCGAAATGGTTACGTGCAAAAGAGACGACACAATAAAAGAAGTGATCATAAAGCTAGACTCGATGAAAATCCATAGGATTTATGTGGTGGATGATGAAGGGAATGTAGAAGGGGTGATTACGCTGAGAGATATAATATCGAAGCTAGTACATGAGCCTCGTGGTTACTTTGGTGATTTCTTTGATGGAGTGTTGCCTCTCCCTCCTAACAGCAGAGTCTAAAGAAGAGATTCAAAGTTGCTGTGCCATGATCAAAACTGTTTTTCTAACTGAGTTCGTGTACGGATTCCATATCATTTTCTTTTTTTAGTTGTTTTTCGTTTTTCCTTGTTTTTATCTGGCTGTTGAGTTGAGGCCCCAGGCAGTCACTGTAATTAAGTGAAGCTTCAGCCTTGGTGTGGCTATATAAGTCTTGTTCCAAAGACATTCCAACTGCTCAAGTTTTTCCAGTTCTATATGCTCGTCTTCATGAATGTCAGTCTGGCTGTGATGAAGTTTTGTACATTCAAGATGATACCTCCACTCTCTTTTTTGTCTCAAAAAGTTAAATTTTACACCAAATTTCAAGTTTAAAAATCACATTTTCTACAAAGTAATAAAATATTTAGATAGTGCAAGGAAATTATCAAATTTAGGGAAGAAGTATTCCCTTCGAAGACAGATCTCTTTCAGATAGTCAAACATCAAAATTTTAACTAGAATAGGGTTGAGGGCTTCCCAGTAAGGAAAGACCTCTCCAAAAATAGGCGTATGCCACTTAAAGCGGCGAGCACACGGTATTCTTTAGTAAAAGGCGAAAGAATAGTTCGCTTTGTGCTCACCGCGTGGCTGCGTGCTTCTTCCATTCCTAAGACCGCTTGCTTTATTTGGGGCTTCATTTCTCAGCGCTGTAATAAGTAGGCGATGTGGGATAACGCTATGCACTACTCTAGTGCCAACACATACAGCCTTGAGTGGTCTTCACCTGCCATACTTTTGCCTCTCATTTTGGAATTTGGAACTGGACTCCTATGCATATTGTTAGTACTTCTTGTTGAGCAAAATTAATATATTTCATCCGTTTCAATTGAAACTACACATTTGACTTACACATGACTTTGAGGATTAAAAGAATACTCCCTCCGTCCCACCCGAATTTGGACAAATTTCCTTTTTGGGCGTCCCATCCGAATTTGGACAACCCAAAAAGGAAAGTTTATAATAATAAAAAAATGGGCCTACCCCACTCAATTTCCCTTAATTAACCCTCATTAAACATAAACCAGCCCAAAAATTGTCTTAGCTATTGTAATTTGGGTTGGCCCAAATTAAAAACCCAAAACCAAATTCTTAACCCTAACAACACAATCGCTTTATCTCTCCTCACAATTCTTATCAGATTACGGAAACACACTCTCTCTCTCTCCTCGCCGCCCTCACAAACCCTAGATCTAGCTTGGGAATCCGTCGGCCAACATGGATTCCGGCGACGATCTATGGGTCTCCTCGCCTTTGGATGAAATTCCCCCTTGTTTTCTTGCCGATTCTGGTTCGCTCGATGTTGAATCTCTTTGTTCCGACCCCGTCGGTGAGTATGGGTCTTTACTCGACACTTTTGTGCCGGACACACCGGAAGAGGAGATAGGTGGGTTGGCTATGGCGGGGAAGACGACTGTTGGTGAACCTTTTGAATGTTTGAGCCCAGATTCGGACGACCCGGAGATTCGGGCCAAATATTGGAAAGCTTCTCTTCATCGTTCTTGTTTGGAGTTGTTGGCGATAATACATCCTTGGTCCAAAGGGCCAGATCCATATGTGAGTCCATATTATCCGGATACGGAAGCCATTCAACGAATGCTAGAGATTATGGCCAAACCAGAGGTTAATCGTTCCTTTACTTTACTCTGTTCATCTCTATTATTGGAAATCTTCATCTTCTCTGGTTGTGTTTATCTGAATCCATATTGTCTGATTCCATAATATCTGGGGGTTTTTAAATGTAAGAGCATCTGTTTGTTTTGGATTTCTGGGGAATGTGAAATGATGAACATGGCTTGTGTGAACTGATTTGGTATGTGCCTAATTTGTTTGATATTTGAACTGAATTTGAACTGATTTTGCTTTGATCTTATCTGATAAATGGTTGATGTTGGTATCTGTTTGTTGTTGGTATCTGATGTGTTTGGAATTGGTGAAATGTCCCACTCTATGATGATTTTATCTGAGAGTTTATAATAATATGAACAAATATTTACATTTGATTTTGATCAAAAGCTTAGACAGGAACTCAATGATGATATTTATCTGAGAGTACAATTTTCAAAAAACAAAAGCTCTCTTTTTTTTAGTAGTCCTGTTGATTCAAAGCAACACTCCACCAATCTCCAATTGGGATATTATGCCTTCTAAGCCATCTGCGTGCCCTTCATCTTGTAGATACTTTATGCAATCTTTAACTAGCTCCACATCAACTTCCAAGTCTGTTGGCAGTAGGCCCATTCTCTGCAAATGATCTTTACTCATATGAGGAATTTTATAGTTGTTGTCCCCTTTGTTCTTCATTGTTTCAATCAAACACAGCTGCAAGCTAATAAAAATTTTGTTTAGTGTTTCATGAGAAAGATTATGGTATGCTTGGTTGACTGCATCTACCAACTGTTCAACTGTTGTGGCTTGAATGTCTGTTTTGATTGAGTCTATTGACCTGAACCATCCAAGGTCATTGATATTGGTGTCTGGGGAGTTTGGTGGTTGAAATATTAGTTGAATGTCCCACCCATCTGCTGTTGCTACTTGCCTGAAATCTGGATCTGAGTTGTTGATATGTGGAGGTGCATTGTCCCATTGTATGATGATATTTTTTGACATTGTAGCTGGCCATTTGGCTTTGATTGCAGGAATGACCTGCAATTAAAAAAAAAATAGTTGCACTATTAATTTTAAAATAAATTTTGCTGGTATCTTCAAAAAAAAAAAAAAATTAGTTTGAGTCCACTTACTTGATTTATCAGCATGTTTTTTGTGACTTCTTTGTTGATGGAGTCCAAGGGTTTTGTAACCCAAATCCCTGCTTCTCTGTTCCTGCTATTTCTCTGTGTTTGCTCTCTTTTTGTAAATGCCCACATTCCTATTTTCCCATCAAATAACAATTCACCCTCATTTGTGTAAATGGGTCTACTAGCAAGACTTATGAACATTACCTTTGGGATAAACCTTTTATTTTGGCATGATCGTGTTGGCTCTTCTTCTCCAATGCACATGTAGTATCTCTCCATTGCTTTTGTCATGTAGAACCATTTTTCATCAGCATGAATGACATGAGACATGCTTTTAAACACAAATTTTCCTAAACTTAAATCCCATTTGAGTGCTCTAAGACTAAATTTCAGTCTTCCTACCTTGTTGGCTTGAGTTAATGACGGCTTGATTGCATTTGTGTGAGCCCTGATCACCCCCTCTTTTTTCCATCTCCAAATTGTGCTCTTACTAACCCCTAAACTTGCCCCTAAATCTCTTATAGTGCCTCTTCTATGAAAATGAACTTGTTTCATTTTTTGTTCATCTAACATTACAGTTTTTTTTCTTACAACACCTTTCATCTTTGAAGTCAAAGATACAGGAGCATTTTCTGCCATTCGACGTCGTATTGTTAGCCACGTCGAGTAGACCGTCGCGCGACACATCCCAAATCTCTGGACAGCCTCAGCAATCTTGCCCTTTGGAAGAATCGTCCCAGTAGTTGATCGAAGCAAAAACTGCACCAACAAAGCCTTCTCCTCTTCTGTTTGATTAGGCTTCATCTTTTGGGTTTATTTTTTGGATTTCTGTACAATTTGTTTATTTTGATAAACAAACCAGCCTGTTTGTATTTATAGCTGGGATTAGGGAAAAAAAAAAAGCCTGGTAACTTGGTTTTTGAAAATGTGGAGGGAAATGTTAATCCCAGTTAAAATTTAGGAGGGAAAGGCATCAGGGCACAATCCGGGTGAAATGTTGTTAATCCCAGTGAAATGTTTGAGCAGCTTTGTTGGTTTTGTTTGCTGATGTAATAGGGTGATGTAGTTGTAAATAAAAAATCTTTTGTACTTTTGTTTGTTTGTGAAATGGATTAAACTTAATTAAAAAGGGGACAAACCCTTAATTATGTTTGACTTTAGCTTTTTGCCTTTTTTTATTGTTATTTCTTAATCTCCGTGTAAAGTAACTTTGTCCAAATTCGGGTGGGACGGAGGGAGTATGTTAGTGTAGTAGGGGTTGTGATTATTAAAGAGACATATGAGAGATAAAATATGATAGGGAAACGTGAGAATAGTTCGCTTTGTGCTCACCGCGTGGCTGCGTGCTTCTTACATTCCTAAGACCGCTTACTTTATTCGGGGCTTCACTTCTCAGACCTATGATAGGTAGGCGATGTGGGATAAAGTTCACACAAACGAGTCTCCTCATCCTTAACAGTTGTCCCTTTAGACTTCTACCTTCTCATTTTCTTAGTATAGTATTGATTGATACTACTCCCTCCTTTTATATTATTGATATATCACTCCCTCCGTTCAAAAATAATCTTCCCACTTTTTTCAACATTACTAAATGAACTTTAAGCACCAATTTTAGGTTTATTTAGTTAAACTAATAAAAATTTAAAACTTGTTATTGATATCATTAGTATTAACTAAATCAATCTAAAATTAATGCTCAAAGTTCATTCGCAATAACAATAAAGTTGTAAAAAGTGGGAAGATCCTTTTGGGACAGATTGGTGAAGGTATTCCGTATTTCGGGTTGAAGATAACTTTTCAATGGGTTTGTAAGCTTGGTTTGCTTCTTTGTTTGCAAATACTTTCTTTTCTTGATAGATATGTTACCGCAAAAGCATGTAAATCCTCACAAGAGAGACATGCTTTTAATCAATCAATCTCTCTCCAAACATGGAAAGGCTTCTCAAGAGCTCGATTTTGTCGATACTGACTTCTGAAACATGCCTCCCAGTACTCTCCTTTTCACTGGAAGAAGATCTGTTGAATGATGGGGGAGGGGGAGGAAACTCATATGATCAAAGGAAGCAAGGGTGAGTTTCCCATTCTCGGTGAAGGCCCAAACATAAGCACATCGAGACGAGGTCAAGCAATTGCTTGTACACCATTTAGAAAGAAAAAAGGGGGCAGAAATGAAATGAAAAAGTCAATGCTTTATTGTTAAATTATCACTTATTTAGTGATACATAACAGAGAAAATCCAGTAAATTACGCCACTTAGTGAAGTTCTAAAACGTGTACAAAGACGTTGATCTATCATTACTAAAGTGTTTGCAATTCAAAGTAGACCAAGGCAAGAGATCTAAATGTCGACAGAAATCTTGGTATCAAGGACAGAGAAGTCTTCAAAGAAAGCCTTGAAATGCTCGTAGGAATGCTTCACGTCATCAACAGCACACATTTCTCTTATGCTGTGCATCGAAAGTTGCGGGGCCCCAACATCAACTGTACGAATTCCTACACCACTGGCAAGGATGGGACCGATGGTTGAACCACAAGCCATGTCATTTCGAATAACAAAGTCCTGCAGTTCATCAACTTAAGCTTAGACTACACATCCATAGAACATGAAAGAAAAAAGGTTTAATGTGAATCTCATACCCTGTATCAGAATGATCCGTCTGAATCTAAAAAAGAATGACGATTTTCAATAACAGACTACTTTTGAGGTAACATTATTCTAACGTTAGATTTTTAGGGTACATATTGGTTGATTGTCATCCGATGAAAACTCCAAAGGGCATGCAACAATATGATTCATTTCCCTCTCTGATTAGTTTCTTCACAAAACTTAAGATGCTGGATTTTTATTTTTGTTTGGTTGTTGCCGGAAGAAGGGGGGGGGGGGGGGGGAAACTGACCTGAATAGGGAGATTGTGTTTAGCTGCTATTTCTCTGAAAATGAATGAGGTGACAGCATTGGTTGCATATCGTTGATTTGCATTGTGTTTGATGACAAGCCCGCTGTGCATCTTGGGTTGATGATTTTCTTCATGTTTGTCCTGAAAAGAAAAGCCACATTATCATAAGTCCAAGTAAATCCAAGTAACGGAAAAGTATCACTGAAAAATTAGTGCGGAAAACAGTACCGCATAATTTGGATGCAAAGCATGCGCCATGTCAGCAGATACCAGGAAACTCTTCTGAATTGCCTTCTCCAGTATCTGAATGAACAAATGCACAAACATAAATGTCAAACAATTGTGCATCAGGTCAGCAACACATGTATAAAGAATTTTGGGAAGAAAAAATAGTTGAAAAGTGACAACACTACTAAAACTTAAACAAAACAACATGAATCGTACTCGTAAATCTTATCTACCTCTCATCAGCAATTTAAAAGGCCACTCCTTGCTAATAATAACTTTCAAATGAATACTTGGATATGAACCCCAACAGATACCCCAGTCCTAGGAATTTGCTGAAACAATTAATAAGCTCGCTCTTTAAGCTTATTTAACTATCGTAATAATATCAACTGCTAAATAGCATTGACACTGGATAATTGCAATAAGCAGTATCAAGCTGTGAAAAGTTTGCCAGAGTAAAGATTTGAGATCTGCATTGTCAACTGTGAAGTCCCCTCCAGGAATGTAAGGAAGATGGAAGTACAAGGGTAAACATACAGCAAGTCCACTTCCTTTGCAAAAAATACGGAACTACAAGGGAAAATACAGCAAGAACACTTCCATATACAGCAAAAACTCTAAAAATTAAAAATGTTGGGATCAATAAAATTTATTAATTTGTCGATAAATTAATAATTATAAATTTAAATAGTTTTAGATGGTTCGACGAATATCAGTTTTTCGTATACAGTAATTTCATTGTATATGTACATAATACGTTGAAACGCATTGAAAGTTGAAGATTTCTTTGAATTCATTGCACACAAGAAAAATAGCTACAACGTATTCTTGAAACAAAACTAGTACACAAACGACATGAAGACTTTAAAATATTAAACACATCTTATACAATGACTTCTCATCTAAAAGGTGTTGCAAAATCAACTAGAGTCATATTTTCACTAAATTGTAATAATTATTTTTTTCAATTTCTAAGAATTATTAATTTATGATTTTCGTGGGATCTAAAATTATATAGGGGGCTCCCAGAAAATTATTATCTTATTATTATATCGATTTTTGTAATTTTTTCAACTAGCCCAAGTCGGGACCAGACAAATTTATTATTTTAGAGAGTTTATTAATTTATCGGGTATTAATTTAAAGAGTTTCTATTGTATTATGTAGCCATATAGACAAGGAGTCATGTGCAAGTATTGGAACCTTTAGCTAATTGACAACTGACAAGGAGCAACGTATGAGTACCGGATGCAGACGTGTGCACAGATCTTGGATACTCGCCAGTGGCGGGTTCAAGCTTTACTTAGTGAGTGCTAGTGCACCCACTAACATAAGATGTTGTATTACAGTGGTTAGTGCTTCACCCCCATCAAGTGAATGACCCAGGTTCAATTCCTACTAGTATTTTTTTGTCGTGCCCACATGAGTACAGGATGCAGACTGTGTGCACAGATCATGGATACTCGAAGCGGTGGACTCAAGCTTTATGTAGTGGGTGTTAGTGTGAATGACCCAGTTCAATTCCTACTAGTATTTTTTTTTCGTGCCCACACTTTGAATTGTTCCTGAATCTTCCACTTCCTCGACACCGAAGAAATCTGGCAACGCGTGGATATGCATGCTAAAGTTTGGATATAAGTATGCAAGTGATTTGAACATAATGTATACGTCAACTTCATGGAACAAGCTGTAAAGCAATCGTTGCCAATTTAGCGTCTCTACTTTCAGCCCCTAGGAGAAGTCAAAGGATCTCTGCCTGTGAGGTTACAAAGGGCCAGAAATATTCCATACTCATAACCAATTCTGGTGGACACTGCATCTGAATTGGCAATATGACAGTCCATGTAACTGTAGAAATTAGGCCATTATTGCAGAACTTATGAATTTGTTTTACACAAAGACCAGAATTACTTTCCAGTGACACGTTACATATGATTCCATAGCAGTTAAAAATTCCAAGTGCTTTTCAGCACGGAAAAGGACACTTCCATACTCAGAGCTGGTACGGATAAAGAAGAATGAAGCTACTGTTACCTTAGAATCTGGGGCAAAGGAACTTGTAATCCGAGCTAGAGCATCCAACATAGCAGGAGATCCAGCTCCCTGTGCTGACTTAGACCCAACCTCCTCATGATCAAATAATGCCACCATTCTTACACCAGTCTCATCCTCGAGACTACTATCAGAATATGTAGCATCTACCAATGCCTGAAATTAGATGCCATATCAGATCACAACAGAGAACAGTTGCTTATCAAAAACTTTATACCTTTTCTACACAACAAGAAAATCATGTGTTCCAGGATTATAGGATACATAAAGCAAACTAACCAAAACCAAGGGTAGCTCAAACTTTCAAAATACGCTTCTTTTCACGATAAGATCCACTAAATTTAGGTTTCATCCATCGTAATACGAAAGAAAACACAGATCACGAAGTACACTGAGTAGTCAAATATTGACAGAAGGGAAATAATAACTATTTGTACACCCTAGGTATGATGAATTTGCTAATGCTGGGCATCACAAGAGATCTTCAGTTAAGATCTTTGTTTCTTTTCTCTTCATGGTTTAGAAACTTTTCCATAGCTTGCGAAGCTTGTGCCGCCATGCAGTGCAAACTCTAGCCGGAAGTTCAAGTTAGTCAAAATACGTAGGAGTATACATATTAACACACAAGTAACTCTTACCTTTAATGAGCAAAAGGACATGCAGAGATTATCAAGTCTTCCGGAATATATAAATTCCTTCATAGCACCAGCGATTATACTTGGTTGAGTATCACATGCTTGCAACTCAAAATCACAAATGTCATAAGGCTCACAGCCAACCCTGCTTGCAAGAAGCTGCGAGAACACTAGATCAGAGCACACCCAAAAAAAACAACCTTAATTTCAAGGTGGCATAGTGGCTTCCTGAAAAATTTCCTAACTTGAAATCTTTAAGAAGTAAAAACAAAAAATTAATACAGGCGACAGAGGGCACCATATGCTTCTTTACCTGCAAAAGAAGGGAATGGTGCTTTTGTATATAAGTGCTTGGTTTTCCATCATTTGGAATTCCACTTTCAAGAGGACCATTCTCGGAGACCGTTTTATTGAGCTCAGCCTGCCCAATGTAGATGAATTGGATGAAGAAGTTATTAACTTATAGAAACAGAGTTTCTAATATCACAAATCATGATACAACTCCTCTAGGAAGGAAGCATAAATAGAAGATAAATGCATGAAATATGCATCCAGGGGCGTGTGTGCGCCCAAACACACCAAAACACAGGATGCGTGAATGTTTATGACTAAGAATTGTATACATGCTAGTTTGACCAGGCAATAAGGACATAAATGTCAACCTCATTGATCCAAATGTCGCAGACGTAGAGCTAGTTGTCCGCATCAATGTTTTCATGTATCTTTGATATTCTCTCGATGCATAGACCAGTTCAATTCAAGCTAGGAAATTGGTATTCACCAGTCTGGTTTACTAGAGATAAATCACAAGATTTGAGGAATCTCATTCTCAACCACGCCAATTACATAAGCTTTTCCACTCTTTGGGGGGAACAATTTCCTAGTTTATCATTAATAAAGTAGTAAGAAGAGTCGAATGAGCTCTCCTTCCCAACACATGACTTCGTATACGACCCATTACTTCAATAATTGTACCCTGAGGTAACCCAACATTGTCCTAATACATACTTTCTGCAATAATTATCAAGAATATCCACCTATGATTTTGCTCTTATTCTTGGACATCAGTATATGAACTACTATAACAATTTAACTTACCTTAACTGCTGTTGCCAACACTGGAGCAAGATGAGTCTGCGTATTCACCTTAAATCCATCATTAACTCCCCTGCCAACCAAAGTCCAAAACTACATTGAGCTTCAAAACTCAACCAAATCTAAGCTACTCCATCAATAAGTAAGCACTTAAAGAACGGGAGAACCTGTCCAAGTGGATTGCCAGAGTTGGGATTCTCATGATGGGTTCCTCAAGCCTTACAAGCCGGTGTAAGTAGGATGCAGATTCTCCTTTCCCTTCTCTTATTATCATTCTTCCAGCAATAGTCAGGTCACGATCAAACCAAGTATGCCATAAACCACCTCCATATGTCTGAACACCAACTTCTAAGTACCCCGACTTGGTTACCTAAAGCAAAAAAGGAATCTCACATTAAGATGACAGACTTTCAACAAAACAAAATGAGGCGAAACAGAAATTTTATGGAATCACCTTTGAAACAGGCTTCAACTTGAGACAGGGACTGTCAGTATGGGCACCTACTATGTGGAATCCATTTCCAGCAACATATCTAAGCAGTAAAACGGAAATTAAGACTCATAAATATGATTATACATGACATACTCTATTTGACGTTGCATTAATACTTTTCAACTTGGTAAATATACAATCTATAGACGCAATAACATTAATCATGACTGAGAGATTAGAGAACTCTCTATCTGTCAACTAAGAGTACACAGACAAGCACGTGTGCACACTATCAGTCACAAGTACAACCCTACTGAAGCTGAGTATTTAGCCATCTCATTCATTTCTACATCTCCATGGAAATTAAATAAGCAACTGGATGATGCATAACATAAAATACATTTCAAACAAAACAGATTGGAAAACATACTTTTTACCAATAGCGAAAGCAACAATTGTAGAGTGATTCCTGGTGAAGAAATACTTCTTTCCAGCTTGTAATTTCCAATCATCTCTCTCTGAAACTTGCTCATATCCAGCACTTTTCAATCGTTTCTTCGCCTCATCTAACAAAATTAATCAATTCCCAAGCACGACAACAACTAAGAAGTCAGATCAAAACAATCACAAATACACAATATCAAAACTAAGTTTAATTTTAAAATTATTCAAAGAATCAAGTCAAAATTAAGCCTTTGTTACAAAATCATTTTGTTAGAGCCACATGAATCCGTTTCCACAGCTCAGTTCCGACCAAACCAATATGAGAGAGAGGGAGAGTAATAGTTACCGACGGCGTGGAATGCGGTGGGAGAAGCGTTCAAGAAGTTGATGAGATCGGCGGCGACCGAGATTTCTTGCTTTCCTTCTTCGGTAGCCATTGCCGTACTCTTTTCGGCGTTGATACCTAGACAATGATGTTGCGATATTTTAACAGACCGATTGCCATAAATCAATAGACATTTAACGCTACTCCAGTAAAAGCGCTCGTCGACGGAAGCGCTTTTTGACCTAGCGTGTTTGGTACGCGGGTTAATTGCATCCTAGCCACGTTCAATATCTCTAGAGCAATGTTAGGGGAACAAAACAAAGTCACAAGTCATTTTTCGTAATTTTAATAATAAACTTATTGAATTTTAATCTTAACTAATATTTAAAAAAAATTGATGAATTAAATTATTGTTGCTCCGTTAAAATATTATCAATAATAAGTTTATATTCAATAACCCACCAATTTACATCTTCTCTCCTTCGTTAAGGGTCATTGCCTTTTGTTTTTCGTTTAGAGCTTTTGTCTTCTCTCCATCGTGTTGAAACTCTTATTTATGTACGTATATATTCTTGTTACGATATTTGGGATGCTTTGTTAAGCAATTACTGTCGCTCCCAAATGTTTTCATCAGTCGTGTCTTCAAAGCGAGATTTTTATCGTGTTAGGATTTTTTTGAATTCCCGTAGTGCGCAGTGTTCAAGTTATACTTGAAGAAGCATTTGAGCGTCACAAGTCATTTTTCGTAACGACGTTTAATAGAGTGTTGACTGAAGGTTAGACATCACTATTCAGGTCGAGAACTTATTTTCTACAGAAAGAGAGACTATATTGGTTTATGAAACATTTTTTGAAATGAACATAAAAAGTATGAGACTATGATTTCAACGTGGCTTATATGTAGTTGCAAAAGGATTCTTTTTCAAGAGTTGCATGAGTTGTCAGCTATTTTAATGTGTGCAATGAGACGTCAACATTTGTGGAGTGCTTTTTTCTTAATTTCATATCAATGAAATTAATTTATTTTTCTCTTAAAATAGACTATATTGAAATTATTAAATTTATTAAAAATATTTATTAAAATTCGAATAAATTAATCATTAATTTCAAAGCGAGATTATTGTTTTTAGAAAGAAAATGTTAGAGTGATCACTAACTATATATTGTGATAATCACTAATCACCAATTCAAAATTACATAGCACACACTAATGAATTAATATCTCGTGAATAAGGATACAAGTAGTTCAACTACACACCAATCGAATCGACTATTTTGGATGACCCAAATTAATGGAAGTAGCCTTAGACCGGGAAGTTTCTAACGAGTCCAAATATTCTGTGTCACTTTGTGTATCACTTCATGTGCCACAAGTGATCTAATGGCTTACAGTTTTTGAGATTAGTGTTATTGTAATATAATACTCCCTCCGTCCCAGAAAGATAGTCCACATTTTTTCGTTGTTACTACGAGGGAACTTTGAGCAGTTATAAATGCTACTTATAATTATGTTAATGTGAATCTAAAAATTTATATTAATAGTATTTATAATGGTGTATCAAGAACAATTTCAAAAATTTTATTAGAATAATTAAAAGTAGTCTTAATTATTACTCAAAGTTCCTTCGTAAAACCCATGAAAATAGGGGGACTATCATTCTGGGACAGAGGGAGTATTATGCAAACATGTAAACAGTTAGATTACAAATAGTACATGTTAGATTACAAATAGTACTTGTAGTGGCATACAAAAGCGGTACAGAAGATCTTTACTCATTTCTAACCGGCTGATTTTGGATTAAAATGAAATGAAATGAAATGAAATGGAGACGTTGATTTCAAAAGCAAAAGTCAAAATAAACAAATTCATTTACTATATATGAATGAAGTTGGACTACACTAGTCCCAAATCTATTTGTGACGAATAACAATCATGTGGATCTTGAGGAACCGTATTGGCAGCAGCAAAATGACACGGATCAATAAGTTTGTTGGCACTTTTTGCCGCCAAAATGAACAGAATCTGCAAGAGTAAATTATTTGGACGAAATTACCCTCACCATTGCATCGCTTCAATCATCAAGCTGAGGGTAAAACAGACATTTCCGCTCGAAGCAAGTACGAATTCCGTTACATCCCCGCCCACCCCAACAAACCTTTCTCCCATTCTCTCTCCAAAAATTACTTAAAACCTTCCACTCTGTAGTTGCAGAGACCAGAAAATTCTGCATCAATGGCGACAATCAAAACCCTAAAAAATCCTTCCCTTCTATCTCACCTACTCTTTCAATCTTCATCACCAAAGAAGAACGTCGCGAGAAACCCACATCCCAATTCTCCCCCAACCCTCCTCCTCTTCTTCTTCTCCCTCCTAATTTTCTCCACCCTCTTCATAATCTCCGTCATCGGAATCCTACCCATCAACACTCGTTACCAATCTCCATGTCCGACGATGATCTCTCCGTCCTCTTCCCCATCTCCCCTGCTCTTAGCCTCTCTGTCTTCCGTACTGTCTGACACCATTGATGACGAGCCGAGGCTTTCGCACAGTGACATTGTTCCACTGCCGCCTCATGGGATGGTCGGAAATGTGTCTCAGGAGGAGAGAGAGTTCTGGGAGCAACCTGATGGGCAAGGGTTTAGGCCGTGTTTGGATTTTAGTCTGCAATATCGGAAAGCGTCGGTCAAGATTTCGAAAGAGAAGAGGAGGTTCTTGGTGGTTGTGGTTTCCGGCGGATTGAATCAGCAGAGGAATCAGATTGTTGATGCTGTTGTTATTGCGAGAATTCTCGAAGCTGCTTTAGTTGTACCAGTTTTGAAAGTTAATCACATTTGGAGAGATGAAAGGTAAGATCAATTGGGTTTTAGAATCCAATCCCCTGTTTTGAGTCACAAAGTTCATATTTAATCTTCTAGTTTCAATCCAAGAACTGTGCGTGTGTGTGTGTGTGTGTGGACTGTTGATTCATGATCTTCATACGATTTTCTTAAGTGGGTAGAAAGATTTTGTTGAATTAAGGCTTATTTATTCTGTGTTCATCTGACTAATTAAGATTTATAATGCTTGATACTGCAGTGAATTTTCAGAGATTTTTGACGTTGAACATTTCAAGAGGACATTAAAGGCTGATGTTCGAGTCGTATCATCCCTACCCGCCACACATTTGGTTTCGAAACAGTTGACTGGAAATCAAATTCCACCGCGAGCCTCTCCGGCTTGGATTCGTGCCCGGTTCTTGAAAAAAGTAAGCAAACATCACAAATTTCTTACTCTCATTTCACTTTTTTTTTTGTTGTTGTTAACCATATTATTCATGGATTGCAGCTACACCAAGAAGGTGTTCTTGTACTAAAAGGGTTAGATTCCAAGCTTTCCAAGAATCTTAACCCTGATCTTCAGAAACTTAGATGTAAGGTAGCGTTTCACGCACTGAGATTTGCAGCTCCGATTCGAGAACTCGGGAACAGAATCACTAGAAGAATGTGGATTGAAGGCCCATATATAGCCATCCATCTCAGGCTCGAAAAGGATGTGTGGATCAGAACAGGCTGCCTCACTGGCTTAGGCCCCGAATACGACAACATTATTAAGAATGAGAGTGAAGCTCACCCAGAATTACTCACTGGAAAGTTGAAGTTGACCCATGTTCATCGAAGGCGTGCTGGTCTTTGCCCGCTCAATTCAGCAGAAGTGGCAAGGTAAGTTTCTGTAACCATTCAGTAAATCTGATACTCCAGCTATATAAGACTAAAGGGATGTTGATATTTGGGGTTTAATGCAGGATACTGAAGGCTTTAGGGGCACCTGGAAATACAAGAATTTATGTTGCAGGAGGAGAGCCGTTTGGGGGGAGAAAGGCGGTGCAAGCTTTAGAAGCGGAGTTTCCAAATATAGTAATGAAAGAGAATTTAGCGCGAGATGGGGAGCTTGAACCGTATACAAACAGGTCTTCTGTTTTAGCAGCCATAGATTACGTTGTGTCACTAAGCAGTGATGTGTTTCTGCCTTCTCATGGTGGAAACATGGCTAGGGCAATGCAGGGGCATCGAGCATATGTGGGACATAGGAAATATATTAAGCCGAATAAGAGGGTATTGGTTCGATTGTTTGATAAGAAATCGGTTTCTGATGATGTGGAGGCTATTGTGAAGGAGATGCACTTGAAATCTCGAGGGCGGCCTGAGCCCAGGCGGAAAATGAGGAATCGGGATGTGATTGCGTATCCGGTGCCCGAGTGTATGTGCAAGAACTGATGGCAAGCATATAACAGAGGTGGTTGTTAGGTCAATCTGATACCTGTTGTAGCTGTAGTAGTCTCTAACCCCTTGTCAGAGATGTGTATTGTATAGTTGTTCAAATCATGTTGTATTCTTGTATTGTTCCCAGTGATATAAAACCAGATCTCTCTCTCTCTCTCTCTCACACACACACACTCACTAAACACTATATATCAGCTTTGATAACTGAGAACTAACACCTAATATATAAAATGTACTCCCTCTGTCTCAAAATGAATGTAAAACAGGCATCAAGAAACACACATCAGATCTTTAGCTTTTCATAATAAACTGAACACAAAGGTCAATCCGCCATATCTTTCTTGGTGTTGCAATATTTGTTTCGCAGAAGGACAAAGGAATATAAATTAAGAAGCAGAACACGTTACAAACTGGCCATCTAGGACCGACCTGCTACATATTGCAAGGTCACACTCTCAAAGCCTTCTCGTTATCTGCAGATAGGCTGCGCAGCAAGGCGGAGAATGTGTATCATTTCTGACGTATTTTGGTGCTTTACACTTTGAACCGATCATCCAATCCAGATCATGATACATCAGTTTTCTCCCCTTTTGACTTTTTCTTTGACTTTGTTTTCTTGCTCCCATCAAGATCTTTAGATGCTTTTTTCCGCTTAAGAGACTTGACGTCTTCCTCATCCTCATCAAGATCTATAGATGCCTTCTTAGTCCTCTTTTTCTTGCTTCCATCGAGACCTTTAGATGACTTTTTCTGTTTAAGAGACACAACGTCTTCCTCCTCTTCATCATCAAGACTTCTAGATGCCTTCTCCATCCTATTTTTCTTGCTTCCATCTAGACCTTTAGATGACTTTTTCTGTTTGACAGAAACGACATCTTCATCTTCCTCCTCTTCTTCATTGAGACCTTTAGATGCCTTCTTGGCCTTTGTTTTCTTGTTTCCATCTACACCTTTTTTTGACTTTTTCCGTTTAAGAGGCACAATTTCTTCCTCATCTGTGTCTGTCTCAGCACGTTCTTGTAGATGTTCACTCGGTTGTACAGGTGTTGCAGGATGCCCCACTTCTGTTTATTCAAATAGACATGTAAGATTATCGTGAAGGCCACTAGTGATAGGTACATACTCCGTACTTGGATTGATGCATTGTTTAAGAAATTTAATCAATTAGCACAAGAGAGAGTTACGCGTAGAGAACTAACCTTCATATTTATAATGGGAGTCAAAGACAACATCTGTGAGAGGCTGCTTTAGGAAGACCTGAATTCAAATTTTTGGGGAAATATAAATATTTAGAAATATAACTTCAGTAAAAATAACATCTTAAAGGCACCACAATTTAATACAAGATGCCGCCTCATAATACATTAATTTGCTCTAACATAATGCGAGGCCATTCTGACATAAAAACTTCTATGCATTTAAGTAAATTCGTACAAGAGAAGCAGACGACAATGATGATCCCCTTTCTGATCACATTTTATGGAAATTGAAGCTATAAGAAGTCCAAACACTTTTTTACCATTCTACGAGGTTGCCAAGAATCAGTGAGGCAAAAGTAATACTTACACAATTATGAAGCTTGACTCCAACTTTAAATTACACCATTAAGATTTTTTATATTGAACCATAATCTCCACAGCTATCACATATAATAATAATCTAAGCTCCTCTTGATATAAATTTCATGATAGCACATAAATTTTCGTGTTTAAAGAATGAACAATCTGTACAAATGTGGCTTGCAACTTTTATGAATGTGTCAATAAAGGTGGAGTGTAATCAGCTCACTAGGAATGCAAAAGCAGTCTGTTGAGTAAAGTGGGAAATCATTAACCACCATTTACATGCCTCTAAGCCTCAAATCATAACATCTTGATAAGCTTGATCTTTCAAAAACTAGTGCTCAAAGCAAAAAGAAAATGTTGACCAAAACCGATAGCAGGATCCTTGAACACACACAGCATGAAGGCAAAAATTTCCAGCACCGAGAAATGAACCCATCCAGCCCAGCATACAGTTTAGCAAGATAATTTTGCCATAACAAATACTCCCTCCGTCCCAAAATGATAGTCCAGTTTGACTTTTCAAACATTTTAAGGTTGCATTATAAGTTTTGGAAATTCTGTGATTATGAAGCCTTAATTTTGGAAATGGGACTAACCATTGGGGACAAACAAAACGGGGAAATGGGACTATCGTTTTGGGACGGAGGGGGTAACACAGAAGGGATTATCACTTAAACCATCCTCAACAAACAGATGCACTTGTGAATATCCTAGTAGTGAAATTAAACAAATCTCGAGAAAATATTGAGAGGAATTTAATTCTGATAATTAACGTGAGGCAAGTGCAGAAGGACTGTTTCATTCTTTCTATGCAAGAATGTCCAGACAAAGATCACTGAAATGTGCGTCTCCAATTTCACTAAGAGAAGAATACGGATATCTCCTACCCCTAGAAGACTCGTTGCTAGAACTCACAAGGATTATTAGGATCTAACAGTGAAAAATAGAATCTCATAAATATAATAGGTGCCCTAACCTATGAACTCAAACTATAACTGAATAACTGATGGAAGCAGATACGTCAGATATACTTGAAATACCTCAGCCATGAATACATAATTGAATGAAAAAGTCAAATCACATACCGCGGAAAGAAGTTGCCTAGACTTTATGTCCCAAATGCGCAAATAGCTATCGAGTCCTGAAGCAGAAGTCAAGTTCTTCAGTTAGGCAACTGTGAGAGAAACTTAAAGAATGCATATAATCTTAATAAAGGAGAGATGCAGGTCTTACATACACACAAAATAGTAAAAGATGAGAACCCAACTTCAGCACCCAAACTCTTCAAACAGCATATATACATACAGATATGAGTTCTATAAGTCTATAATATTCAGGAATAGATCTAGTCCACCTTGACCATCATGTAAGACATATCATTAAGATAGACCTCAAGGTCACATTGAGCAACAAAAAAACAAAACAAACATACCCCAGCTTTAATATACTCCCTCCGTCCCAAAATGATCTTCACGCTTTTTTCGCTTTACTACGAATGAACTTTGAGCAATAATTTTAGGTTGATTTAATTATCCCAATGAAAATGTAAAACTTGTTATTGATAAACCATCAACAATACTATCAATAACAAGTTTTAGATTTTCATTAGGATAATTAAATCAACCTAAAATTATTGCTCAGAGTTCATTCGTAGTAACGACGAAAAAGTGTGAAGATCCTTTTGGGACGGAGGGAGTATCAAATATGAGATATGATTCATTATGGGATCTTTAGCAATTACTCACCACACGAAGCGATCACAGGGAGATTAGAGTGCCTGACAACTGATCTTATACTCCCGGCGCATTTTCCCAAAAAGCATCCCAACAGTTTTCCTACAAACAAGAGCAATATGAATTATCAAAATAGATGCTCTTAAGTCTTAGTCTTTAGCATGCAAAAAATTATAAAAGCCCTATTATGAACCATAGATCATAATAATCTGACAGGTATCTGGAAACAGAGTTGTACTTTCCCACTGGTGGGTATGATGATTAACATGCAGAGACAGCATCTCATCAAGTTGTGAATGATCAAAGCAGCTACCATAGACATTCTATGGGAAATGTCTCCAAAAAATAAAAAACAAGATATGTTTCTCTGATACATACAGATGGAAACCCCATAAAATCTCATGTTTACGTAATTGGGTACCTGTTCTTATGTCATATGACGCGAGATCTCCAGACCCATTTCCAATGTATACGGTGTTACCATCTTGGTCTTCAGCAACAGATTTAATGGGGGTCTCACGAAAATCAAATGATAAAACAGGTCTTCTCTGAGCAGATAAATCATACAGACGAACCTGTCAAGTATTACTTGGTCAGTATCCATAGAATATAGATAATGGAGAAATGTATCTTGATTAAGTCGAGAATCATCTTTATCCGTCTTTTTGAGTTTTATAATGAGAATCATCTTTTAATCAGAGCCAAAAAATACAGCAATCAGGTGCCAGGATCTGGAAGCAAAACCCAGATCCAATAAAGATATCACATACTCCAACGTGTAAGCAGGAATTATTATGGAGTAGAAAGTCATTGGAAAAGCACTCCCATGATTGTCAAAGTAGTGAATATAAAGTAATTGATGACAGGTGAAGTTTAGTCTGCATGGCTTAGTCCAAATGTGAGGCAAGTTCTTACAACATCCTCACATGGTACAACCCTCAGAGCGTTTTAAGAGTACGAAAACATCTAGACAAATAAATATGAAGTATCCATTACGCGGAAAGAAAACATTATGCATAATGAAACATTATGCATCGAGTAACGTCGGAGACAATAGAGGAATCAAAATGAAGACAGACAAATAAAAATGAGCTGGTTAGCCACCAATTCTGTTTAGCAATGCTGGTGTTATCCATTAAATACTCTAAAAAAGAGGTCGCTATGGCACTAAACTCATGTCTCACCGTAGCACTTTCCCCATTTTGTTCATATACTACCTCCGTCCCTCTTTAATCTACCAAAATTGCCATAACCATCCCCAAGTCTTCGTCAGACTCTTTTCAAATTAAGACTACGAATATGATCACACACTTTTGGAATATATGATTTACTGCTCCTTGCAGCTGTCCATGGGAAGAAATCTGGTTATTTATGATAGCATCAAAAGATGAAAAGTGGGCAGTTTACCTGATGGCTGTTGGTACCTGCAACAAATTTACGGTGATCGTCATTACTTAAGAATGCTGCTGAAGTAAACCAGGTAGGTGTAAATATTCCAAGGCTGTTTTTAGCAGGCTGCACAGTAAAGTCAGAAAGATCAACTGCCTGGAAACTGCAGGAGTAAACTCTGACCTTCACATCAAATTGAGATAAAGCAGAGAGAATGAAGAAACTCACTGATTTTGCATTCCAAATTTTAGTACACCTTTCAAGATCCCACACATTAACCTCAACCCCTTTCCTGATATAGAAAAGAGATTATTGATCCATCACACCTAAAGGAATCTCAAGATTGTTCAAGGGTTGAGAATATTTAGAAACTCACCCTCCAAATACAGCATAATTTTCAGTTCCATGCACTTTAGAACAAAATATATTCCCAGCTGCACACACATTCCAAGTAGATTGTATATCTGTGGAGGAGGATTCTCCAGGTGATTTGGGAAACTCAACAGATCTCACACTTGCATGCCCTTTTGTTGTACATGTAAGCAAGGTGCACGATCTAATACAGGAATAAGATGACAAAAGGGGGTGAAATAAAAACATCATTATACTATCTGTAGGTGATATTATGTGAAATTTCAAAAAAGAGATTAAAGATGTATTGCAATTGTTCACCAAATATGCAACGAGGGGGACAAAAAATGGATTTGCTCAAAAAGAGAATCACATAGTGGCTACAAAAAAAGCAAGTCTTTCGACATATTGAACTGGCAGGTAACAGGAAGCACCCTCGTTTCATGACATAGTTTACATACTCCCTCCATTTCAAAATGATCTTCACGTTTGACTATTCAAACTTTTTAAGGATATGGACACTTGCTTCACTAGCGATGTTGTGTTTATGCACGTTTAAGCCTAAACTGTAGATGGGAAGATATTTTTTAAGACATTAAAAAATGGCAAATGAGAAGATCATTTGGGACAGAGGGAATATATGTCAGTTGAAAATAACAAATATAGAAACTCCCAAGTAATTTGAATTGAACCAACTGACAAGAGCCATCCATATGTTTGCAATAGGGACCTTGCCATTTACACAAAATGACAACTGACAAATAAAATATAAATGCTGGATACTAATATTTAGCAAGAGGATGTGCAAGTATATCAGACTCGTGTATATTTGAACCCCCTAAGGTTTATTGAATGGTGCATTAAACTTCCTCTCCAGATACACTATGAACAAACTGAACCTGGAAAGGGAAGAGACAAGAGAGCCATGACAACAATAGTCATGCATTTGAAAATATCAGTCATATGTTTAGCAATCTACATAAATGGCCATCATTATAAGTAAAATAAGGAAACATGACAGATAAATTAGGCAGGGAAGTCAGCTGAGCTTCTTAGCTCCAACAATGGTAGGTGGTTTAAAGTTATGTATTTCACAAAATTAAGGCAGGAGAATGAAGTTTATGGGTTCAATTACAACAGTGCTCAACTAAACTAAAATGATACCTAGATGATAACTCCACTCTTTGTTTTTTAAACAAATGCAAACCCGCAATGGCATCATCTGCTTGTTGAATGTCATTTTGACTTTGACTAGCATTAGGGAATGAAGCGCGGATATCTCCATTGATAGGACTAAGCACCTCAATCTGTTCCATAGAACAAACATTATGTCAACATTTTGACAAAGTTTAAATATGATGAGTGATTGGAAGCCTAAGGAGTGTACTAGATTCAATAATGAACTCACCAAACCATTCTTTCTTGCAATAGCTAACAGCTGCAACATGATAAAAGAAGTGTCAGAAGGTTCCAACAATCAATACTCTATTCATAGATTTACAAATATACAACCAAGATAGATATTAAATTCAATATTCATTCCTTCTCATATGTATTCCGGAAACTTAAATTTCATCTCATACATGCAAACTTTGTATCACAAGAAACACTACTACTCCGCTTCGCTTGTTAACACGTGGTTCCTCAGTAAAACAATTGCCAACTGTGTTGCTAATGCTTGTTTCATCAAACGATAACTTAATTAAAATATTTCATCGAGACATCTTTATTAGGTTCTGTGAACAAGTTGCTTTCTCAAAGCATTTATTTTTCTTTTTTTCGTATAAATTCACACTGACCTACTCCGAAAAGAACGAATAAATTGAAGTATTATATAGACTGAAAACATACAGGGTCAGATTCACGGTCATTGATGGAAGCAATGAGCACACATCTTGAAGTATCGGGTTCACCCCACCTCTCCACAACCTTAGGCACTTCTCCTTGCTTTCCGCTAGCTTCAGTAACTACATACGTTAACACCAAATTCGATTAATAATATACTCCCTCTGTCCCTAAATGAATGTCCATTTTCCGAAAAAATAAAATAAAAAAATTGTCCCAAGATAAATTTCTTTTCTTAAAAAATAAATGTCACTAAATGTGTTTTATCAAAAATAAATTCACCAGTCCCTTTATGATTGCAAAACTAAATGTTTCAAATAAAGATTACAAAAAATATATATGAATCTTTGCAACCAAATACATACACCTATAAAAATACAAGTTTTAGTTCGAAGCAAATAATGTGTGCAAAAATGAAGGGTATAACCTTTAATAAGACCGAGAGAATCAAAAGTTAGGGCTCGAAAGGCGGGGCAACCGGGAGACTCTACCGTCGTCGTTCGCGGCATCTTCTTCTACTTTGTGTTCTCTGCTTAGCTAACGAACACACAAACAATACCTGATAAAATTCCTCACATACATACATACATACATATAGAGAGGACCTAGAAACAGCACTTACATGTAGAGGCAGTAACAGCGGCTGGGGTGGTAGCGGCGGCGGTGTACGGTTGACGCCTTCACCACGGCGACTAGGTTCCTCTTTGAATTTTACTTCCGAGAATTCCCTTTTCTTGAAGTAATGGGTTCAACTGGGCCGTCATCTAAACCTTGTAATGAAACAATACGGTCCATTGGGCTCCTATTATTCAAGGGTCGATGGTCCATATAAGCTTTATGCTTGAGCTAGCACAACTTTGGTATTTAGTACCGGGCCAATGGTAACGCTAGGGGCTCAAAAAAATGTCACAAAATAATAAATACAAAATGTGTGCGATATTTTATTGGTTGTATGGATCGTCGATCCGGCACTCTCTAGTTAAAAAAACCAATAAAATCTTGATGCATAATTCTGTAAACCAAATTTTGTGGCACTTTTTGAGACTTTATATTTACTCTTTGGGCAAATTGCAATTTGGTAACCTAATTTTTACACATAGTTGCAGTAGACTACCCAAGTGTTAAATCCTGCAAATAGATAACTTGAGTTTGCAATTTTTTGCAATCCGGTATAAAAACGTAGAAAAATTAACCAAGTCGTTAAATTATTGACGGTTTGGAAAAAGCGCATGAGTCTTCACCAACATGCCTACCGCCACCCCTAAACTGACATGCCGCCACCAAACACCATTTTATCTTTTAACCTAATACCCAAATAGTAATGCATCCCAATTAAAATTCGAAATTTAAAAAAAAAACGAAAAAAAAAAGAGAGAGAAAGAAATACAAGCACCAATCTCACCCCCACCACTATCTCACTAGCATCATAACATCGCTCACCACCGGCCACACACTACCGACTGTCAACACCGTGACCGGCTTTACCATGGCCTTCGTCACCACCAAAAAACATACCTGCTCGGTCTGATTTCTTTGAGTCGGAAATAGGGTTTAGGAATTTGGTGGTTTTCAAGTTTCAGTTTTTGGGGGTTCATTGACATTGTGAACAAGGAGCAGTGGATGGCAAGGCGGATGAATTTGATTTTTTCAAGGATTATATAACAGAGGGAGGGTGTCGATTTTCTTTTCTAGTCACACCTTTCGATTTCTAGGTTGTGGGGAAGAGGGGAGGAAAGCAAATAGAAAGGAAGAGATGAAGAGAGCAAGAGGACGGTGGGGATGGCTGGATTTTGATCGCCGCCCAATATTGATAATGGCACTGCTGTTGAACGAGAAACGAAAGAGACGGTGAGTCGGACTAGGTGGTTATTAGGAAAGGAAGGGGTTATTTGTAAATTTAAATGTTTTCCTTACGCCTTTTTAACTATGAGAGTTAGTTTTGGTATCTTTAGTTTAATAGTGTATACGTATACTTTAAATGACGGAATTACCCTTTAGAAAGTCATGTGAATTGTACATGGCTTCTAACCCGTCAATAATTTAACCATTTCGTTAGTTTTTATACCGAATTGCTAAAAAAATACAAACTTATGACACAAATCTGCTGAAAAATACAAACTCAGGTTACCTTTTCGCAGGATTTAACTTGGACGGTGTATTACAACTAATGTGTAAAATTTAGGTTACCAAATCGCAATTTGCCCTTACTCTTTAGTATTGTTGCATCACTTGCAACAATCAACTTGTAGTTATGCTCCATAATTGGTCCAAACAAAATCACTTTGCTTATCAGTCAAGATTTATTAGATGATGTACGTAACCTCATAAACACTTTGTCAAACGACTCAAACCTAGTAAATACAACCCCTTAACAAAAAAAAAATGACATTTGCTTAAAAAAAAAAAAAAAAAAAACACAAGAAATGACATGTGAGTTGAGATTATACATTTTAGTTTTCATATACAACACTCACTTTCTTCTAGAAATACGGAGTATGTTGTTATTTAATTCCCATTATAATTGAACTTTTACAAAATAATAATGTCAATTTAATTATCTAATAAAAATATAAAAAAATGTAATTGACAATTTACTTTAATTTATTAATAATAATTTTTAAAATTTTACAAAAATAATTAAATTAATTTTAGTATTTAATTAAATTTGACGTTTGTAGGCTATCGAAAATAGAATGAGATTAATTTTTAGGAGAGGGAGTAGTATTTATTTCCCCTCTAACGCACCAAAGGCCAAAGCCAAAAACTTCTCCTACCTAAAATTGAGGGAAAGGTACAAAAAAAAAGTCAAATACTGTTGATAAATCATTAACTGAATTACTAATAACAATTATTATAATTTTATTGTGATCATTTAGATTGACATCAAGGTATAGTCAAAGTTAACATGTGTTTTTTTTTTAAAAAAAAAATCCCTATTTTTTTCTCCTATCAAGTTTTCCACTCATCATACAATATAGTGATACAACCCACTAATAAAAACAATAGGTCATTAGTTCATTTTTAGTAGGTCTCGTGAAAATATGTTTTTTTAGAAAAGCATGTATTTTATAAAAGCGCGTTTGTATATCTTAAATGTCAATGCTAGTGGGCTGGGTTATTAATGATCTACTAAAGTTAACTTCCGTCTTCTTCCTCTCTCTCTCTCTCAACTTCTCTTTTTTGATTTTGACAACTTCACCCCCATCAATTCAATCCAATTCTTCAACAATCTTCTTTGTTTGTTAAACTTAATTTTATTTGTTTTTATCTCTTAATTTAAACTTTAATCATTGAATTTCTTCAATGATTAAAGTTTAAAATGATTAAAGTTTAAATTAAGAGATTTTTTTTACTTTTTGTTTGTTTTTCAAAAATAAAATTCTCTCTTTTTGTGAGAGCCGTTGTATTCTCTCCCTAGTGAGAGCCGTTGTATTCTCTCCCTTGTGAGAGCCGTTGTTTGTTTTTTAGTGTGTTGAAGCGGACATTTCGAAATGACCGCATCGAAGATCTATTTCTGCATCGGTTACGGTTATCTCGGACTGCGTTCCGGAAAAAGTAGTCTCGGGTTGATTGACTGAAAGATCGGAATAGACAGTGTTTCATTTCCTGCTTGACTTCAAAGCTTCCGGATGAGCCTGCGTAGTATTAGGTAGTTGGTCAGGTAAAGGCTGACCACCTTGGTTGTTTTCAAAGAAATCCATCACTTGATGAGCCAAGCCTTGCCAGCCGGTGGGTTTAGGCTTTAAAGAAGGCTTTCAATCCTTGATCTCCTTGACCTATTCCATCTTATCCCATCTCCCTAAGGTGGAGTTAGCCCAGCATAAGGTCTCGCCAGTAAACTTCCTGGGATCTAATTCATTCGTCTTCGAGGGGATCAACTTACTCTTACGGCGAACTCCTCCACATTCATAACAGAGTTACCGGATCTCCTATGCAGCAAGCTCTGCTGGCCTGTGAGGGTCTCCCCTCATCCGGCTCTCTGCAGGGGAATCTCCACTCACTGCTTCCCCTAATATCCTCCCTTTACCACAGAATGGGGGTTTGAAACCGACCGCTAAGAGAACCTGAAAAGCCAGAAAACGAGAACCCGGATTTCATCATAACTATACTATCTATACTACTTCTCAACGAACTGGGAGGAAATCACGCGTATAAGAAAAATAGCTCTAACTGACTTCCTGTGGAAATCCTTCTTTCGTCTAGACTTGACTCTATGATTTTCCCCGAAACTGCCATAAAAATCGATGAATTATGCTAAATAAGACATTTCTGTCGTCTCTGATGTACAGCCATAGCGGTAAAGAGGTGTGAAATCGGTGTTTTCAGCTTTCTTCCCGTTCAAATGCTTAGTGAATTGGCAGGGGAGTTCGCCTATATAAACTATTCTATAAAGACTCTTTCCTTCCCTCCACTCATGATTCCAGCCGAGAAGACTAGTCAAAGTAAGGATCAAGAATGTTTTATATTTCAGGAGCTAGATCAGTTGACGATGAACAAGTAAGAATTGCCTCAACAAAAATAGATGGAATTGGGCCTCAAAAAGTCGAGCTATTTCATTCCTATTATTGCTAGCTGGAAAATGCAATCTGCCCTTTAGGTAGAAAGAAATGATTCAATGATATGATTAAATAATATGATTATGGTTCGAGAGAAAGTAATAGTATCTACTCGGACGCTACAGTGGAAGTGTGTTGAATCAAGAGCAGACAGTAAACGTCTTTATTATGGACGCTTTATTCTGTCTCCACTTCTGAAAGGTCAAGCTGATACAATAGGCATTGCGATGCGACGAGCTTTGCTTGGAGAAGTAGAAGGAACGTGGAATCATACTTTTTTTATTTTCCTTATTAGGCTCCGCATTTTCCCCTGTTTTCCCAGCCTTCTCTGGCAACTCATCACTATCTATGACGCATTCTCGTAACAGGTAGAAAGGAAGAGGAGGCATTCTCCCGGCATCTTATACCACACATGCTCCAACAGAAAGAAAGGCCAATGCCGCTGACCTCTTCCACATTCTCAAAGACTACCCCATTCCTGGAAGACTTTGATCGCCTTGTTGGTTTTTCAATTTGCGAGTGCGATGATTCTTATATCTTCTCACAATGAAGTAGATGCCAATGTTTTAACCGTACAAGGCTTGTTCATCGATTTTGAGATTGTTGGTAGACGTTTTCTCGTCAACCCGAATTCTGCATATGAAGTGCTAAGCGCAATATCTTATTTGAGGGGGAATTTCTTGAATGCCGAGTTGAGGCAGTGTCCAAGTTCTACTTGGGGAGGAATCCGAACATCTCAAGATTTAGATTGGATTTATCGTTGTAATAGGTTAGGTGTTGGAACTGCTAGTAAAATTTGGGGTGAGCCTCCGACCTTTGTGGAGTGTCATCTCTTTTTTAGTTGTGAATAAAATAGAATTTATCGTTTTGCTCAAAAAAAAATAAAAAAAATGTCAATGCTAGTGTGACAAATTATCAACCATTTATGTCTAGGACTCTTAATATTTAACTAGCACTCATGTACATTCAAGCTAACATTTTAATAACTATTAGTGTGAATGTATGTGTGTTAAATAGTATCAGTATGTATAAAAAGTGTTTGCATGTGCGTTAAAGTGTTAGTGTGCGAGTAAAAAGTACTAGTGATAGTGTAGAAAGAGTGTTAGAGATAGTGTTAAAGAGTATCAGTGCGTGTGTTAAAGAGTGTTAGATGCAGTGTTAAAGAATGTCAGTAGTAGTGGTAATGAGTTCAAGCGTGTTCAAAAAGTTCTGATTATTTATAAATATCACCACGCATTTTTAAAACAAGTTTCATATATTTACAACATTTGTGATGGTCTGTTTTAAAACAAGAGTCGGCTATTTAGAAAATGTCACAACACATTTTGAAAATACGTTTTTCCTATCTCTTAGGAAAAACATGTTTTCTTTCAGTTTTTTACTTCATTTTTTAAATGAATATTATTAAGTATTTTGTAAAAAAATGTTTTTTTTTCTTAAAAAAAATCGCAAAACTAAAAAGTATATAAAATTAAATAAAAAAGGTGTTCATGGATTTTATCGCAAAAAATATTACAAAATTGTTTTATCATACTTTTTCTCAAATCGATATTGAATGAATGGGATGGAAGAAGTGAAACTTGTATCATATGTTTTCAAATAAGGAATTGTTGTTGGGGATTTGAGGGGATCTCGACAATCGCCTAGCCCATACTAACAACCCTATCATGGGGAGAATAATCAACATGAAATATGTGAAAGAAATAACACCATATATTTATTAACCAAGTTCGTCAACACATGAGTACATCTGGGGGCGTCCCAAGCCAGGATAATATCACTATTGTAATATATGATAGCTACAACTTTGCACATGCAATCACACAGATCTAAGCATGAATACTCTTCAAGAACAACCTCTCACGCATATATTATCTTTCTTCTACAATGAACACACACAACTTGGTCATGATCAGTTAGTAGGATCGCCCCTTATGGCTTTCTTAGTCCCCCGGCCCCATCATTGATACTATTTTGTGGATCTGTTTTGTATATCCTAACTCTCTCCAATATGCACTCAATATTCTGGTCGAAACCATGTTTATTGAAACCCTAAATCTATACGTGGAAGAGATCTTGTTGAAATATGAAACAAAATCCCGATTTGAATAATTTGTCGTCAGATAAGATCGTGTTCTATATGAAGCACGGTTGTGCACGGCCAAAATGCCAAAAACTCAAACCTTCAGTGACCCGACCATGTTGCTCCTCAAGCATGGGCGTGTCCGACCTACTTGTTGGGTTTATAATTCCTCTTCCTCCGTCTTCAAACATTTCAATCTCAACACAAAATCTTTTGATGATTTAGACCCCCTCCTTGTCTCCTCATTTTTTACTCCCAACAATTGCATAACTATGGAACAACAAATTCTTTTCATATTGTTCATTAATAAGTTGTAAATTTAATAATTGTTAAGAAAATTAATGCAATTTAATCCATTTATATTGATTGATTAACTATCTTATATCTATAAGCTAAATGGAAATATGGTGTAAATATGGGCATAGCGTCGTAAAGGGTCGAATACTTAAAAAGTAACTTACGCATTTGGATGACTTCTAAACATACACGTTAAATCTTCAAACGCATTTGAAGAAAGTGAAATATGTTGTCCGAAAATGGAGTAAATTGATTGTAAACAAATTTTGTTTCCATTTGCTTTTATATCCAAGCATTTCATCCTTTTATCAACGGTTTTTTTTTCATTTAATTCATTGTATGACTATTATGACTTCGGTCTCATTGTGTCCATTAACTATAACTTTCTACCAAAAAATCCCTATCGCGTTCAACTCCAGCTACCCCTTTCGATTACTCTCTTCATTCTCGTCGAAAATATGTCATTTTCAATTTCTATTGCAAAGTAGGTTACATGAATCTACATACATGTGTTTTCAAATTTCATTGCAAAGTAGGTTGCATGAATCTACATGCATGTGTTTTCAAATTTCATTGCAAAGTAGGTTGCATGAATCTACATAATATTACGAAGTTCATTTTATTGGCATCGACTACATGGTCTCTAATATCATAATAGTAAGCGAGGATACCAACTCGAAATCAACTCTCAAATTCGGCCCCGTTTACCATATCCACTCGTCATGACCCTCTCAAGACCCATTATATGCCAACACATAATCATTTCCTAATATTGCATCTCTTTAAGGCCACACTTCTCAAATTTCTCTCTTAAAATTTGTCATCCCCGCCCATTATCTTCCTTATTAGGTTGCGTAGCTTGTGTTATAAAAATTGATAAGATAATTGATTTCATCATAAGATTTTATGTATGATTGGCACTACAATTAAAGTTAATTCATAGTCTAATAGAGAAAATATTCAATCCAAAAAGTTAATTCATAGTCTAAATGAGAAAATTATGAATATTTTAGGTATATAGAGTAATTTGTGGGAGAGAAATAGGTTGTGCACGGCGGAAAAGAAATAGTGTACTTTGTATGAGGATAAAAGTTAAATTTTGTTACTAATAAAAGTTAACAAAAAGTCTACAGTTAAGGCTAAGTGAATGTTATTGTTACCCAAACATGAAGAAAAAAAAATGTCAACCGCAAAAAAAGTAAAACACGTGGAAATATGTTTTTTTTTTTAGAAAGTTGGTTTCATTTAAGGAAATTGCCATCGTGTTACAAACCCTACTGAGTCTATTACAGATCTATTTCCCTACCTATTACAGACCCTATGGATCTATTAGAGAGCATGAAACAACCTAGTCTATCGAAACAGCTAGCCTATTACATAAACCAGGGATACAACTAAGCCCTATAGGCCATGAGTAAGGATGGCAACGGGTCGGTTCGGATCATGGCCGACCCGGACCAGATCTGAACCTCAAATATAATGATCCGAACCGACCCGACCTGAAAACCAAGAAACCGTGGCCGACCCGACCCGAATCTTATTAAAAGTCTATTATTTTTTAGTTCAAAATTAATTAATTAAAATATATTTTTAAGCACAATGTTGAATGTTGTATGGAAAATAGTCTAAAATCATCCAAATCTCACTTACAAACACAAATTAGAAAAAATAAAATTTAAATGATCCGAATCCGATCCGAATAGACGTGTCCATGCCGGTTAACCGCCGGTTAGCCGGTTATAACCGCCGGTTAATTTTACCGGTAATCCCTAACCGTGGAGTAACCTTCTAACCGCCACATCCGGTTACGGTTATCCGGTTAACGGTTAACCCGGTTTTGCCGGTTAACCCGGTTATGAGACTTTTTCAATTATTTATTTTATTTTATTTTAAAAAGAAATAGTTTTTTAGGATTTTGTTAGAAAACTAACTAAAAATCATTAAGAAACTAACTGAAAATGAAAAAAAAACACTAATTTTGTTAGAAAACTAACTGAAATCGTTAAAAAACTGACTGAAATTGTTAAAAAAAAACTGACTGTAATTCTTAAAACCAACTCGAAAATGGTAAGAAACTGACGGTTAGTATAGACGGTTGAACCGGCGGTTAGCTTCCCGGTTATAACCGCCGGTTGACGGTTATCAAAATGGACTAACCTTAACCGAACCTTGAAAATACGGTTGACGGTTGAGACGGTTCACGGTTAACCGGTTAGCCGGGTTTGGCCGGTTTTGACCGGTTAAAAAACCTCCGGTTAGCCGGTTCCGGTTAGATTTTGGACACGTCTAGATCCGAACCCGCTCGGGTTTTAAAAATTGCAAACCAAACCCTATTTTTTCGGATCGGATCGCCTTCGGTACGGATCAGATTCGGTCAAATCGCCATCCCTAGCCATGAGGATAAAGGTTCTCCACTTGGTTCATGTAGGAGTCGAACCTGAGACCTCTCCCTAAGGGAGGACTCTAGGCACACATCCGGATACCGCTAGGCCAAGAGGCCTTTGGTGTGGAAATATGGAATGAAAGTGACATACAGTAATGTTTCACATTTTTTTGTTTACAACAATATTACCTATGAGTCTACGACTTAATAGTTACTTAGTGCTCGTCTGGTACACAATTTTAAAAACAAAGTTTTTTTAAAAAGGATATTTTTTTGGACTCTAGCATTTTAAGCAGCCAAAATTAGCCAATATTTTTTAAAAGCTCTGCTCGAAAACTCTATTGAGACGCTTAATTAGCAAAAAATCGGCCTTTTTTACTCCATTTTAAACGCACCGCTCTACCAAACGAGACCTTAATAATTTGACATGAATTATGAAATATCTTTGTGTATTTGTGTATAATGATGTCTGTCTTAATAATTTATTTGTAACGGTCTTGACAATTTATGGGCATCAGATTTTAAGTGAGACTCTCTTCATCTCGTAATAATTTGCATCATTTTAATTAAAATCGTTTTCTTTCTGTCGCCCAATAGGACCCGAATGTAAGGCAAGGAAAGTAAGGAAGCCGATCTTTTTCAGAATCGAAATTCCATCATTGCGAGATCAGGCGCCTTCCTACTACTCCTTTATGGTAAATTCCCGTGTTCGGCAGATTTCCACGCATTACGCACCCGTTCGCGGTCCTCCCACGACTTTTAGATTTTCAATTTGGGACAAATTGCAGTGGAAAACTTTCCACTTGGGTCAACAGAATTCCGTGAGCAGCGATTGAACTGAACGTTCCAAGTCCATCCAGCAGGAATCGAACCTACGAGGCCCTTGGCAAGGTTGACCCGAGCATTTGCCCCAATTGCATTAATCTGATTCGAACTGCTTTAACTTATGTGCAATTTAACCAAGACTTTATAGAAAATTTGACGATCGTAATAAAATTTAAAATTTGTTATTGATTCACCATTAAACATACTATAGATAATTTTTATTTTTTTTTAATTAAAATCATCAAATATTCTACCAAGTGTTGGTCAAAATGTAACTAAATTGACTATTTTAGTTAAAATGGTGTAAGTTGTTATGGGACATAGGGAGTACACGAAAGTGGTACTCCCATCGCACAAAAAAAAGTGGTACTCCCTATGTACCAAAATAAATATAGTCATGTTTTGTACGTTAGCACGAAAAAACTTTAAGCAATAATTTTTAATTAACTTGTGCTAATTTGAAATCAATGCTACTATGTGAGAGGTTAAATGAAAAGTTTAAAATCGAAAGCTCTAAAATGGATATTGTTCATAACAATACACACATCACACCCCATCTCCCTTTCTCGACGGTTTTTCCCCTCCCTCACCCCTATCCAGTTCACCCATCCCCCCTCCAATCTTCGCATTCCTTCCTCTCCCTCAGTCACGTTTACCATTGACAACATCGCGAATGATCAACTTATAACTGACCCCACAATCGCCCTAACATCTCGAACCTCAATACTTGTAGAGGGTGTTGACCTTCGCTAGGCCGTTTGGCGCAATTGCAACTGACACATTAGAAACAACATACTTATTAATACCAATCATAGAGATCCAAACCCACGGATAATAACCAAAAATCATAAATCAAATTTGAATCCCTTCACATGACGCGGAGCCACAAAGCTACAAACAAAAATCGACTCTTCTATTTAGATGTGATCTACTCAGAGGACGCTACCGTATATGTGTAAAGAATCATCTTGATGATGAAGAGGATGCTCAATCTTCTTTCTTTATCTATTTCTAGAGTTATTCTCTATACTAACTATATATGTAAAGGTTTCGTGTGTATGAACGATTAATTTATAAAATCTTGTGAGAAGAAGTATGGTTTAATCGATGGGTGGTGTGGAGGGGGGGGGGGGAGGGAGAAAGCCATTCAAATGGGTAAGGGTAAATAGTGAAAACATGGTGGTGGTGGGGATAGTGTTGAAGGGTTAAAATTAACAACCAAAATAGTCAGGTGAGAGTGAAAGGATTATAATGCCTAAATATAAATTATGTGTTTGTGACACATTTGACTTTTGTTAAACATCTAACTATTTTTTTTTCAAAAATCTAACAACAATGTCAAAAATCCATATCTGCTAACATTTGTCAAATCCAGATTCTGATATGCGAGTTTTTAAATATCAAACCCCTTTTCATAGACGACCGCAAAATTTGAGCTCTTCTATAGTTAATACTCCTTCATAGCCTGGTGGCCAGAGCTCATGGCTTCCAACCTGGAGGTCATGGGTTCGATCCCCCCTCCCCCCAGAAGTTAGAGAGAAGTTTTTCTCTCCCTAGGATTTGTCTCCTAGGCGCTTCTACTGATGATTATGTATTGAGTTCAACTATGAATTAAATTTGAATTTTTTTTTTTTTTTTTTTTTTAAAAAACTTCACACACATTAAGAATTTGCTTGAGCTCAATTGTCTTGATTTTACAAAAATGTTAAAATTATTACTCCCTCTGTAATATAAAACATGTTATTTTAGAGTTCTTCATACATATTAAAAAAATACAATTAATAAATATTAAAAAGACTTAAGTACCCCAAAATAATTTAATTATATAAGCAATTGAATATTTATATAAGAGACAGTTTATTATTAATGAATGAGTGTATAATTGGTAAACATGAGCAAATATTCTTTGGTAATAGTAAAATGTCAAGTATTTTGAAAAAAAAATAACTCATAATACGACATAATACGACATCTATTATGAAGCGGAGGGAGTAATACATCTTCGTATTAAATGTGTAATAAATATGCACTTATCTTTAAAATAAATAATTTATTACAATTATTTTTGATAGAAAAATACTCCATCTGTCCCATAAATATTTGGACAGGATATGTTGTGCACGGGAATTCATGGAAAAATAGTAGTGTGTAGTTGTTGTGAGTGTGAAAAGTGAAGTAGGAGAGAAAATATGTAGGAAATAGTAGGTTGACTGGTGTTGTGAGTATAAAAGTAAAGTATGAGAGAGAATGAGTGAGAGGAATAATAAAGTTTTTTTTTTTGCTATTTTAAGAAAATGTAACTTATTAATGAGGAGATGAAATCCTCTGTACCACAATGTGTGTACCACTTGTGTACCACAAGTGATCTGACGGCTATGCATCATTTGTGATATTATATTTATCTCAATCTTAATAAGGTATAACAATTGGATCACTTGTGGTACACAATGGTACACCAAAAGTTGTACAAAGGATTTCCTCTCATTAATTATGAGACGCCTATAAAAGAAATTTGTCAATATAGTTATGGGACAGAAGAAATATTAAATATTGTTACACTTTTACATTGAAAGTAATTAAAGTTGCTTATTTAAATATTTAAACTTAAATTATTTTATCTTTTTTTTTTTTTTTTTATAATTGAGATGAGAAGGAGGACAAAATTAAAACAAAAAAACGTACTTAGGGCATCTCCAATGGACACTATAATTGACACTAAAACACCAAATTCACCACTATTCACCCCTCCAATGTACACCATATTTTACACCAAATTTGGTGTAAATGAATAGTGTTACACCAAATTTGGTGTAACACTATTCATTACACCAAATTTGGTGTAAATGTTTCACTTGTCACATTTAGTCCCTCTAAGTTCTAAAAATTCACACATTGTAAATTATGTTAATTAACTTATATGTTAATAAATTATATATTAAATTTTACTTAATTATAAAAGTACAATGCATAAAAATCATTATAAAAACATAATATTACACAAAAAAAGTCATACAAATATAATACAAAATCATAAAAATATTCAAATAACAATTTAATATTCGGGTATACCCGACACATCTCCACCGCAATTACCGGATCCACCACCTAAATGTTTAGTAATCTTTTAAATTTCAAATATTGGTTTAAGATAATTATATCATCTCAATTAAAAGAGAGGGGTTTATATGTAAAATCATAGACTTCAAGTATTGTTTGTGTAAAACAATGAGAATTAGTGGAAAAATGAGGTGGATAGAGAATATTCCTTTTTAGTGTAAAAAATAGTATGATACATTGAAAGAGATTTTTTTTAATGTAACGTTTGGTATAAAACCTACACCAAATTTGGTGCTCTCCATCGGAGGAGATGCTCTTAGGCCAATAAGCAAGTATGATGAGTTGATGACAAGGAATCGCCCGTAAATCTGGACTTTTTAGCCACTGATCCGTACTTTAAAATTGTTAGCAACCAAAAGTTACACCAGATCATGGTTGGTTATGACGCTTTATGTACGTAGTGCCTAAACAGGTGGACCCTCCATAAACTTGTCTTTCTCTGCCGCCACTTCTCCCGACGAATAAAATTCAATTTTAATAATTAACGAATTCATTTTAGCCCTTAAAAGTTTCTAATCGCACAAATCTCTGTCGAAAAGCTCTCGTTCTTCTCCAATGGCGGAACCCCAACCCAACCCTGATCCCAAAAATGGCTTCTGTTCACGAACCAAGACCTTCTACAGTCTCCGACCACCGCCTCCCCTCCCTCCTCCTTCTCAACCACTTTCCATCTTCGACTACACCTTCTCCCTCCTCCGCTCCGACCCCGCTTTTTCACCTGAGTCCACAACTTTCCTCATCGATTCCGCCTCCGGCCGCCGTCTCAGTTACGCTCAGTTCATCTCTCAAACCTGCTCTCTCGCCTCCTCTATCCAGTCCCTCTTCCCTTCGCTCTCCAACAACCAGGTCGCGCTGATTCTCTCTCCCTCTTCGTTTCATGCCCCGATTCTCTCCTTCGCTCTGCTCTCTCTCGGCGTCACCGTCTCTCCCGTTAATCCTCTATCCACTGAATCTGAGTTGACTCACTTTATTAAACTCAGTAAACCTGTTATCGCCTTTGCTACCTCCTCGGTTGCTCACAAACTACCTTCGTTTCCACTTGGCACGATCATCCTCGATTCTCCCCAATTTCCATCCATGCTAACGGCGGTCCCTAGACCAAATCCTTCCCCCAATTCGAGTTTTAAAGCGGTGAAGCAGTCGGACACGGCGGCGATTCTGTATTCATCTGGCACAACCGGCCGAGTCAAAGGCGTGGAGTTGAGTCACCGTAATTTCATCGCCATTATTTGCTCCGGCCACTACAGTAAATTCGCTCGAGACGAAAATGAGTCGCGGAGTACACCGGTTTCACTATTTATCCTGCCCTTATTTCACGTATTCGGTTTTTTCATGTTTATTCGGGCGGCAGCGCTAGGGGAGACGATCGTTTTGATGGAGAAGTTTGACTTTGGAATCATGTTGAAGTCCGTGGAGAGGTACAGGGTTACATATATGCCCGTGTCGCCGCCGCTCGTGGTGGCTCTGGCGAAATCTGATCTGGTACCTAAATACGACCTCAGCTCGCTTGAGCTTCTCGGTTGTGGCGGTGCGCCGCTGGGTAAAGAAATTGCTGAGGCCTTTTCCGTCAGATTCCCTAACGTCGTCATCGTTCAGGTAGCAATTTAGTAACGAATCATGTGCTTAATTGAACAATAAGATGACGCACTTTGTTAATTAACCAATTTCCTAGGTAATCACATCATTCTATATACATGTAATGGTCAAAGAAATGATTAATGATTACTGTTAGGCATGCATCTGCTTTATGCCTTTGAAAATTATTTTGGCTTAATGTTTGTGCTCGAAAATGTTATGTGGGACAGGGATTTGGAATGACCGAGACGGGAGGAGCAGCTAGTGGGATGATTGATCATGAGGAGGCCATATACCATGGATCTGCTGGTCGACTATCCAGCATCACCGAGGCAAAAATAGTTGATCCTGCTACTGGTGAGGCCTTGCCTCCTTTACAACGGGGAGAATTATGGCTGCGTGGGCCCATGATCATGAAAGGTGATAGTCTTGTTGAATTTTATGCACCTCATCCTCATTGACCTTTGGATTGATCTCAAAGCATTGAACAATAAACAATTGAGAACTTTGTGGCCTGTTAACCTTTGCTTTTCTTGGTTTAACAGCTAAGTGGGGACTTTTTCATGTTATAATAGTATGTTGTTAGTGATAATGTGAAATGGTGGGGAAAAGTACAGGTTATGTTGGGGACAAGGAAGCAACTGCAGCAACCATGGATTCAGAAGGCTGGTTAAAGACCGGTGATCTTGCTTATTTTGACTCTGATGGGTACCTTTACATTGTTGATCGGTTGAAAGAATTGATAAAATATAAGGCTTATCAGGTAATGAACTTGCTCTTCAACTGGTATAATGCATGGCTTGTATTTGGTAGATAATCCTCTGGTTGAATCCCTCATTTCGATTCACTAGGTTATTTAATCTGATATAACATGGGGACATTTTGCAGGTTCCACCAGCTGAGTTAGAACATTTACTTCAATCGCATCCAGAAATTGCAGATGCAGCAGTGATTCCGTGCGTAATTAACCTTATTAGTTATGATTCATCTGCAGAATCAATCATATTATCATTTCATTTTTGTTTCACAGCTCATTGTTCGTCCCTCTCAAACATGTCCTTCGCAGATCCAGATTTTTTAATGATTAAGAGGTCCCACTTTGCATATATACATTCTTTGTGGTCAATTTATTAAGATTGGAATCTTAAGCTGATTGTGTGAGCGAACATGCTTGCCTCTGGAATTTAAATCGGTATATCTGGCACAGCTCACAAGAATCATGTTTTCAAATCATAGTTTATTGGTTTCCTCTTGCGTATGCCCATAAACTCCTACGTGGCCAATATATAATGTTTGCAAACATCTCCCATTCATTAACTCACACGATGCCAAATTATTTAATTGCCTTCAAGTATAATCCCTCATGACGTCCTCAGCCTCTTACCAATATCTGTAAATTAAACATTTACTCATCTATACATTTTTAATTTCATTAATACTATACAAATCGGCTCAACCTTTGTCCCACTTATATTCTCATCGAGTATTATGTTTATCTTAGATTAATGATTTGCTCCTGCGAAATACTTCGTATATTGTCTTATTATAATTACGAATATGCAATTTTTATAAATTTTCTGATCTAATGTGATTAAGCTTACAGTAGAATGTTAAAAAGGTATAATAAGGTCATTATTCTCTGAAAGTGCTTCCAGAGATTTCCGAGTCTATTATAACAGAGTTGTTCATCTGAGAATTTGACTTATCAGAAGTTCGGTCATAGAGAAGTTGCAAGTCAAGGCCGTAAGGCCGTGAAGGTCCTTGATTGAAGATAAATTGTCAGGATACTTGTTTCTTCACTTGATTTGAAGTTGATTATCGACATGTTCTTAGCCACCAATCCACCATACTCCCTCCGTCCTATGACAATGTGGACAAAATTGGGTGTGCACGATAATTAAGGAGGGAATAGTAGTGGGTAGTTGTTGTGAGGGTGAAAAGTGAGGTAGGAGAGAGAAAGTGGGGTAGGGAATAGTAGTGGATAGTTGTTGTGAGTATGACAAGTGAGTCCCATTCAATAAAGAATTATATACATTTTTTATTTTAAGGAAAGTGTGACTTAGCAATGGGACACCCAAAAGAGAAGCTTGTGCACATTGTTACGGGAAGGAGGGAGTATATGTCACAATCTGCCTGCTTGAGCTCCTAAGCGTTTTAGTTGAGGACTACCAGATTTACATCCTTTTGTTTTATGACTCCAAACCTGGGAAATGATCTAAACTTTTCATATATGTTGGTGACATCTGAAAGCAGATATCCTAATGAAGAAGCAGGGCAGATTCCTATGGCTTATATAGTGAGAAAACCTGGGAGCAACATCAATGAGGCTCAAGTCATGGATTTCATTGCCAAACAGGTCTACTTCTTATTTTCTTTTATACGAATTTGTTTACTCTATTGGTTCTACACATGTTTCTTTCTGGCTTTAAGCCTTTTAGGTGTGAGCTATGCTCATTTATTTCTTGCATCCGTCTATGATCTCATCTGTTAATTCAGTATAACACATGTCATGCTCCATGAAATCAATGTTTATTCATTATAACACGTCACGCTCCATGAAGTCAATGCTTATTCATTATAACACATGTTGTGCTACATGAAATTAATTTTTATAACCATGAAATCAATGCTTATTCATTATAACACATGTTGTGCTCCATGAAATTAATTTTTATTCATTAAAACACATGTCATGCTCCATGAAATCAAGTGGCTTTTTTTTTTTTTTTTTTTTGTAGAATATAGAGTTGTAAAACTGGACAATGCTTTCAGCAGTCAACATATCAAACAAGGACGTAACTGATACTCTCTTTCACTTGTGCCAAATGATTCATGTACTATACTGTTGGGGTGCTATGGTTGATAATTGGAGTGACATAGCATTACCTAAAAGATATTTTTCTAGTAAATATACTACTCCCTCCGTCCCATAATGATAGTCCCGTTTGGCCATTCACATATTAACAATCTATTGTAATTTTTATTACTACCCTTAATGAGTTTCACTTATTACTCTCACTAAACTCTGTCTTGCAACAACCATGCATCACTAAATAGATCCATCACAAGGTTAAGCTTCGAAAGTCCAATCATTTTAACACACCAAATCTAGAAATAGGACTATCTTTTGGGACAAACATAAATGGAGAGAGGGACTATTACTTTGGGACGGAGGGAGTATTATAACTCTTTTGCCTCATCACATCCCAGCTTTAAATGATTTCATTTTCTTATCTCTTTTACCCAGTCAAATTACTCATCTTAATCACCAAAAATTTTGGGCTACATCTTAACTATCAGACACTAGAGAGCCTCACACCCCAAATAATTGTATGCTACATGAAATCCAAAGTATCTGTGCTCAATTTTATCAGTTTTGTGTACATAAGTTGGATGATTACATCATAAAACAACTTGGAAGAATATAACCTTAGCTAAGAGGAGCCAACAATGGTTATTTCACATCAATCATTTATTTCTCTTTGGTGGGTGCTTGTGTGACTCGGGGTTATGAACGGGGAGCCACCACTGATTTTATGGGACGGAGGGAGTGTATGTAAGTGTACCATTAACATTTCCTTGCTTGAATTGTTCCGAGCAAAATTGTCCCATCTTTAATCGAGGATGCAACTCTAGTGCAATTTAAAAGAGGTATAAGCAAGTAAAGTTAGAATCTTAAAATTTAGGCTTGTCAAATGAGACACTGTTTGTTTAATGGAAGGCGTATGAATTGTTTTATTTCCAGCACATGACTGCTACTCCTTTATTTACCATCGGTTGCACGTATTAACTGTAATGGTTGTGGTTGTTATATATTGTTCAGGTGTCCCCATACAAGAAGATCAGACGTGTAGCATTTATAAACTCAATCCCAAAATCTCCAGCAGGAAAAATCTTGAGAAGGGAGCTAGTGAGTCATGCTCTTTCTGGTGCCTCAGCTAGACTATGATCCATGCTGCAACATCCTTTTTTGGCCCGCGAGTACGATTTTTCCGTTTAACATTTTCAGTTCGAGTTCTAGATTGATGAACGAACACCACTCCAGCCTGGAGTGAATATGAGCACACATACTCTCTCTGTCCTCTATCCCAAAATGATCTTTCTATTTGACTATTCAAACTTGTTAAGAATATAAACACTTGCTTCACTAGACATGTTTTATTTACGGACTTTTAAGTCCAAATTGTAGAAATGGGAAGAACTTTTTGGGTCAATGAGAAATGGCAAATGGGAAGATCATTTTGGGACGGAGGGAGTATATACTTACAATTAGTTGTATTCTGGACCCGCTCTATGATTACTTGGTAACATCAATTTGACCCCACATGTTGTAATTTTTCAGGTATATGCTGAAATATTTATAACTTGGCTAAAAGATGATACTGCTGCAACTGAGAAAGACTTAAAATGCCAGAAGCGGCTGCAGTTGCACATCATACAAGTATAGTATTGGTCACATTTTGTGAAGCTGTCTACAATTCTTTTGCTGGAACAAGATAATATTGTGTCTTCTCCGTAGACATATGCTTCAATCGACTATAATTGATTCCTTGCACTATGAGGACTGTTAGCTTCTAGCGGATGTGCATTTTTTTTTGTGTGAATACATAAACCTTTGTTAGGGACTCCATGTCTTAATTAATTTTACGCACTACCTCTTCCGTCCCAAAACGAATATCCAAAAAAAAGTAGAAGTAGTATTTTGGTTCTTGCTTAGGGCATGGCTACATGATGCCCTATGTGTTAGAGTATGAGGTTCCATCCTAAAATCAATTGGCTTTGAGAAGAGTGACCCTCAATCTTTTTTATATATCTTTATATAGTCAGAAATTCCCACTACATATGTTCTGCATACCAAAATTTACTGGTAAATTTGTATTCTAGTGTGTAAAATATAATACTCCCTCTGTCCTTAAATGAGTGTCCATTTTCAAGAAATCTTTGTCCCAAAATGAGGAAAACTAAATGTTTGGAAAGGAGATTACAAGATTATATATGAATCTTTGCCACCAAAGTGTACAAAAAGTTGACATTTTCAGTTGTCCCTTAAAATGAAATTTGGACACTCATTAGGGACAGAAGTAGTATATCTTCTGTCTTTAATTGAATGCTAATTATTAAAAAAATGTAAATAAATAAGTGTCACTCCCTCCATTTCATAATAAGGGTTTTATTTAGAGTTTGCAGGTTTATTAACAAGAAAAGCAACATGTAAACAATTACAAGTGTGATGAAGATATAATTATCTAAAATATTAATTTAACATGTTGAGTTAGTTTTTTTATTCTATATAAAAAAAAAAATGAAATTTGTCATTTTGAGAATAAAGCTAAATAAAGCTAAGTAAGACATTTAGGTCAGACCCTTTGAAAACAAAGTGTATAACTCTTATCCTAATACGGAGAGACTACTATTTCAAGAAAAAAAAAACTCAGAATAATTACTCCTTATCGGTTTTAACAATAATATATTCGCAATAGTATTTGCAAAATTAAAATGAGGAGTACTGTTTTTATGAAAAGATTGTCTGGATATAGCAGTATAGTTATAATTACTTTATCCTTAAATGATATTTTACCTTTTACTGTATTTTATATATCAAAGTTCAAAACAGGATAGTTATGATAGTTATATGGGAGGTGTTACCTCTAATAAATTTCTAATAAACTAATTGCCATATTAACACAATTGCTGTTGAATACATCTTAGTTCAATATGGAAATGAGTTTGCAATGCTAATTACTATTACTCCATCCGTCCCAAAATGATCTTCACATTTGACTATTCAAACTTTTTAAGGATATGAACACTTGCTTCACTAGTCATGCTGTGTTTATGCACATTTAAGCCCAAATAGGAGAAACAGGAATAACTTTTTGAGACAATGAAAAATAGCAAATAAAAAGATTATTTCGGGACGGAGGGAGTATTTATTTTTGCTTTCCTTTCCTCAAAGTTTTCCCCAATCAATACATGGAAACACACTTAATAAGTAGTCTTTATGCATAAATAAAAACAAATAACTCAAAGGATCATGGTTGGGTTTTTTTTTTTAGTTTCTATTTTTTTTTTTTTTCATATCTTAAAGACTACTCATTGAAAAGGTATTCTTCCTTTAAAATTAAAATTTCAAAATATATACTGTGTGTGTTCACAATAACACAATTTCTTAAAATAAATACTCCCTCTGTCCCTAAATGAGTGTCCATTTTTAAGAAATCTTTGTCCCTAAATGAGTGTCTTTTTTGAACATAACTTTCTCCCTAAACGTTTTTTTTCGAAATTTTTTTCACCGGTTTCTTTATACGTGCAAAACTAAAGGTTTGGAATGGAGATTACAAGATTATATATGAATCGTTGTTACCAAATTGTTCAAAAAGTTGAGATTTTCAGTGTCCCTTAAAATGAAATTTGGACTCATTTAGGGACAGAGGGAGTATTACATTTTGATCTAACTTTATCCAAGTTTATATTTAAACATTATCGTCCAACTTCATCCAAGTCTACATTTTGACAAATCAACTTTTTATGAACTATCCTACCTTGTACATTGAAAAATTACATTGCAGTTATTACTATGTGAAAAAAATTAAACAGAAGAATTTTTTCTTAGAATAAGTAGAGAAACGGTTTTTCTTTCTAACGTACGCCTTGAGGGCACATGTTAAGCTTTTAAATAAATCACATCTTAAAAAACCGTTTTAAAAAATAAAAATATTGTATGAGTTTTTTTTTTTTTTTTTTTTTAAGAAAAAAAAAACGAATAGAATATATAGGGCTTCAAAAAAACGAATAGAGTATACTACTGACAATGGGAAGCAACAAACAAAAAATACCTTAGAAAGAATTATAGTCAATCTGTCACAGAAAAAATAGTCTCATTTTGATTTTTTTATGATCAACAAAAATGAACCTTGACCAAACACTAGTGTCAATCTAATCATTCTAGTGAAATGTTAAAAGTTGTAATTGATTAATCATAGTGATTTATCAATAACACATTTTATAATTTTGTTGTGATGACTAGATTGACACCAATGTTTGGTCAGAATTCAATTTTGTTGACCATAAAAAATCAAAATGAAACTATCTTTCTGGATTTAAGAAATCAATGAATTTTAGGGAAGTAATCATTGTAATACGAGTGAGGTAATTTTTTTTTTTTTTTTTTTTTTTTTTTTAAAGCAGTAAGGTAAGTTGTTTTTAAAGGTAAATATAAATAAAGTAAGGTAAGTTGATTAATTTACTAAAAATTAATACTCCCTCTGTCCCAGAATAATATTCCCCTTATTTTATGGGTTTTACGACGGAACTTTGAGTAATAATTAAGGTTACTTTTAATTATTCTAATGAATTTTTTCTTGATACACCATTATAAATACTATTAATATCAATTTTTAGATTCACATTAACATAATTATAATTAGCATTTATAACTGCTCAAAGTTTCTTTGTAATAAAAAAACAGTTGGACTATCTTTTGGACCGAGGGAGTAGTAATTAAGTCAAGATTTACTTACCTCCACTGTTTCACGCTGAGAGAGAGAGACGAAAGAAAGGGCTGATCATTTTATTTTTGCTCCGTCTTCTCCGGCGACGATGACGACGAAGAATCTTAGCGTCGCAGCACTCTTTAATTTTCCCATCCTAATTTCACTGTTTTCACACAATTTTACTTCATTTGACAAAAACAATGGCGGCAAGCGAGGTGAACTCAACCGTTCAAATCCCTCTCATAGCCGCCGCCGCCGACGGTGATCAAACACAAAACTCTCCGTTGAACCGCTCCCTACACACACTCGAATCCTTCCTCGCCTTCTTCGGCTTCAGGCAGCTTTCTCCTCTCTCCACCGCCCTCTCATGGCTCCTCTTCTCTCTCGTCGGAGTTGTGGCGCCGTTCCTCCTGATAGGTCTTGGCTCCTTCTCTGAGGAGTATGAGATCATGACTTTCGACCTAGAAATTCTCTTCTCTCATGCCATTGTCGCCTCTATTTCTCTATTTTTCATTTCCCAAAATCTACGCAAGTACGGTCTCAAGAAACTCCTCTTCATCGATCGCTGCTCTTCCGGCCATCTCGCTCAATTCCATCAGCTTTACATTCGCCACATTCATGTAAGTAATTCACCCAATTTCAAGGGCCGTTATTTATTTATTTGAAAATAAGGTTTTGCTGACGAAATTGACACTCCTTTTGAAACGGCGAGGGAGTATTTTTCTTGATATGCTACATTGATTTGAATAAAACCATAAATTTGATCATATCGTGGGAGATGATTTATTTGACACCATATTCTCTGCATTCAATGGTACTCCAGAAGACACAGGGAAAGCTCCGTCCAAAATGATCTTTCACATTTGTCTACTCAAACTTTTCAAGGATATGAACACTTACTTTACTAGACATGTTTTGTTTAGGCACATTTAAGACCAAATTGTAGAAACGTGAAGAACATTTTGGGGCAAGGAAAATGGCAACTGAGGAGATCATTTCGGGACAGAGGTAGTATAGAATAGTGCCTCTTAGGTATCAAATTTTGATTTTGAGACCTATGAGATAAGGACAACCATTGGAGAGTTGCCCTTAAGAGCCAAACAAACCATTGCTGATTTTTATTGCTATGACTTAGAGTTGGTAAAATTGCGATGCTAGGCTTTTGGAACTGCAGGGGAACATATCAATGCTGTATGTACGAATGTTTGCGAATAACTCTTTTTTCATTTATTTTCTCCAGGAGTTTTTCCGTTTCCTGCTCATATGGTTTGGAGTGTGCTTAGTACTGAAGACTGCTCGGGTCATCACTCGAGTTATCTATCTATATAACGGTCCGTGGTGGATTTCCGCTGCTATTGTATTAGGTTCACTTGTACCATGGGCCTACTCCACCATAGTCTTTTTATCAGGTACCGCTCTTTTCTGTTTGGTAGGCAAGTTGCAAGTGATACACCTGGAAAACTATGGGAAGCTTCTAGAAAGAGATTTGGATGTCATGGTTTATATCAGGGAGCACATGCGCCTCGCTTATTGCTTGTCTGAAATCAGCCATATGTTCCGAGGGTTTCTTGTTCTGGAGTTTTTGGTTATTACAGGTTGTCAAGTTGCTTCTCTGTTTATCACTTTGGGTAACAAAGGCATCATCAACTTCATTAATGCTGGCGATTTTGCTGTAAGTATTGTCATTTTGAAGTATATTTATACAACCCTTATATGACACATAAACCCTAAACAGCTAAACTAATACTCCATCATCCCATCTGTATTGACCAGTAGACAAAATCTCTTAGTTTAAGAAATCATAATGATTGTTCTGTCTAATTTATTGTCTTCCATATACAACCCTTACTTCAATCATTTGTTATAAAGGTAAAAGGTTGGCAAAAATATGGGACGTATGAAAAAGGAAATGTGGTCAATATAAATAGATCGAAAGCGGGTCGTTTGTATAGAAACCCTCACATTTGGATTGAGTCTGCGAGCTTTGTGGAAAGCCAAACCTTGTTGTGTTGCAATTGCAACTTTTAATGAAATTTGTTTGGACTTCAAAGAAATGAAAGGACGAAAGGAGTAGTAAAAACCTAAAACAAGTCCCAAAATAAGAAAATAAAATTCCCAAAATTAAAAAATGACCTTTTTACCCCCCTAAATGACCAAATTAGCCTGCATTACAGATGGATATCATGTATTTTGTGTTACATATGGTTTTGCTGCACTTGTGTAGATGAAGTAGGCAAAATAGTGTATTAAGTCTGTCTATGAAATCTATGGCATGCAGGTGTTGCTAATTGTTCAGCTCGTGGGAATTCTTTCGTGTCTGAGTACAGCTGCAAGTATCTCGCATAGAGCTCAAGGGCTTGGATCAGTTGTTTGTCAATGGCACGCACTCGTTACATGCAACTCTAATAATAATAATAATAATAATAATAATAATAATAATAATAATAATTCTTCGTCCCAGTCTGGAATTTTGACCAATGGCGGAAACCCAGAGGCTGTAAATGCAGTTGGCTCGTCAGCTACGAGTTTCTCAGAAATCGATCTGGAGTCGAGTGATTCCATGCCCTTGCCCACCAACCACGCCCAATTTTCTTCTCTTACATCCTCATCATCATCATATAACGAGCGAATGGCCTTTGGTATGTCTCTCACGTCTATGTGTATACTGCCTCCATCCCATCTCAATTTACAAATTTAATGCTTGGCACAAGAATTAAGGAAAAGTGAAAAAAGTGATTATTGGAGTGTAGATAGTTGAGTAGGAGATAAAAGGTGGGGTAGGGAATAGTAAGTGGGTAGTTTTGTGAGTATGACAAATGAGTTACATTACTCCCTCCGTCCCAAAATGATCTTCACGTTTGACTATTCAAACTTTTTAAGGACATGAACACTTGCTTCACTAATCATGTTGTGTCTATTATGCACTTTTAAGCCCAAATTGTAGAAATGGGAAGAACTGTTTGGGACAATGAGAAATGACTAATGAGAAGATCATTTTGGGACGGATGGAGTATTTAGAAAATATTTAAAAGTTTTTATTTTTTAGATTTTGTTGATTAAAGTGGGATACCTAATTTGGCTATTTTTTTAGATTGAAGTGAGACAGAGGGAGTATCTCTGTGTGTTCTTGACTTGAAGTCTTAAAAATGCATGTTTATTAGGGGATGTTGTGGAATTCTTCAAAACTCAGAAGAAACATTTTGTTCTTTTCAGCACATAACCTTACTTATGCTCTGCTTAATTTTGCAGTTGCATATGTTCATTCAAACACTGGTGGGTTTACAATTTTTGGATTCGTAATAGATCGGATGTTTATCAACACCCTCTTCTTCATTGAGCTGTCGCTGGTGTTCTTCGTACTAGGTAAGACTATAACCGTCACTTTACGATGATATCTACGAGAGGAGAGAGCTCCTATTTCTAGGCCCGGGCTTTTTCTTTGGATATCTACAGGGCAGAACTCCTATTTTTTATGGTGGATACAACACCAAACTATTTGCTTTGGGCTAAGATTGCCTCAGCCATTTTGCTAAGATAAGTTAATGCAGCACAAGTGGTGGTGCAACCTTGATAAGTGACTAACCTTACCAGCAGATTGTAAAAGAACTTGTGGTGTAATTAGCTGGAAACATTGGCTTTTTAGCAGAATGGATCAATATTTATTATGAAAATCTCGAAACACTCGTTTTAGTGTAAAACTTGTTTTCATACTCTAGATGTAAAACAAAATCTTTTAATGTAAAACAAGTTTTACACAGTGGCGGACCCAGGAATCATATTCCGTGGGTGCCAAAAAAATATCTTTTAATGTAAAACAAGTTTTACACAGTGGCGGACTCAGGAATCATATTCAGTGGGTGCCACAAAAATTACTCTTAATACAAAATTTAACTAAAAATGCTGAGAACAACTATGTGGCTGCAAGGATTCAAAACCTGGTCATATACATGTGAAGCATTAATAGTCTTACCAGCTTACCTGCCAGTAACTTATGTTGATTCACGCCCACAACTAAATACTACTCCCTCCGTTCCACTTCACACTTCACACTTCACTCACTTAAGACTTATTTCCATTTTGGTCCGTCTCACTTCACTTGAGACTCCCCAAAATGGTAATCTTTTTATAATTTTATATTCAATCTACCCCACCCACTCATTCTCTCTATTCATTTTCCACCACACAATTCATTCAACTAACCTACTATTAACCCCATTCAATCTCTCTCTTCATTTTCTACCACATATTTTCCTTATTTTATTCTTTTTCCTTAGTTATTGTGCCCACCTCTTAGGTCTCAAGTGAGGTGGGACGGAGGGAGTATATTCCAATAAACTAGGGTAAAATTTTTAAAAATTATTTTTGAAAATCGAGTGGGTTCCGCCGCACCCACCCGTGTCTACGTGGGTCCGCCCATGGTTTTACACATCTTTTAATGTAAAATAAGTTTTTCATAAGACCGACTTATATTTATTATTTGCATTTGCCTTCTTTTTCAGTAGAATAGCTAAGGAATGGCTAAAATTATTATCCTACATTGAGTTACTCCCTCCATCAGTCCGTAAATGAATATCTAAATTTTATTATATAAGAGACATTTTAAAAATCTTCAACTTTTACACAATTAAGTGGAAAAAAAAATTGATAAAAAAAACAAGTAGGGACATATTGTTTTCAAAAAAGACAATCCACAGTACTAATCATTTTTTTATATACTCTATCTGTTCCAAATTGAATGATCATTTTTATCTTAAAATGAATGATCTTTTGAAGCTTTTGCATCAAAAAACTAAAGATTTTTTTTTTTTCAATTTTTAGAGTTATTATATTTTTGAAAGTGAATTGCAAAATTGTTAGATAATTTTTTTCTATTAAAAATCAACATTTTTAGAATGACCTTTAAATACAAAATGATCATTCATTTTGGGGTGGAGGGGGTATATACTGTCCGCCGACATCACATAATGAATGTCTAAAATACAATTTGCTCTTAGTCGAGTAAAATTTTGACATTTTTTGAACATTCATTTTGAATTATAAACAGTTTCACTTTATTAAAATAAAGTTATTAAAAAATGTCCACTAAAATTATAAAGTTGTAATTGATGTATCAAAATACTACTACCTCTGTCCTTAAATGAGTGTCCAAATTTCATTTTAAGAGACATCTGAAATTCTCAATTTTTTTTGTATAATTTGGTGGCAATGATTCATATATAATCTTGTAATCTCCTTTCCAAACATTTAGTTTTGCAAGTATAAAAAGACCGGTGAATTTTTTTTCGAAAAAAAATATCTAGTGACAAAGTTATGTAAAAAAAAAAACGCTCATTTTGAGACAAATATTTCTTGAAAATGGACACTCGTTTAGGGACAGAGGGAGTAACAAAAATATTTTTTCACTATATTAAAATAATTAATCTTAATAAAAATTATAAGTGAAAGTTTAATAAAATTTACCACTAATAAATTGGGACTCCATTTTCCGGAAATGATTATGTATTTTTGAGAATGATACTGGATTGACAATATTAGAAGATACCAGTAATAGAGATGATTACAATTTACAGCCACAGTTAATTTTAGCTAAGCCAAACTGAGATAAACCGAGGCAGCAATATTGACCGCATAAACGCCAATCGCCGCCCCAACCAACTCCTTACCCGACCGAGTCGCCACCCCTATCCCCGCAATCCCAGCAACTCCGATCGGTACTTTCTGAAGAATAGCCTTTCCGGCGCCGGAGACGATGGCGTCAGCGTAAAGCTGGAGTGCAAACGCCCTGAACTCGGCCGATCCCAGAGTCTCGTCTTCCTGAACCGTTGAACGGCGACGAGTGACGGCTTCGAGGGCTTTATCGACTTGTGAGCGATTGGGAGGGGTTGGGACCCACTTGTGAATAAGAGGAAGATCGGAGATGGTGCTATGGAGGCGGTCAGATGCGGAAACCAATTGGTAGGGTCGAACACCTGGGAAGGCGTGTTGACTCAGTTGGAGACACTCTTCATAGACCGAGTCACAGGCTGAGTTGAAGACTGTTGACTCGCCTAGTTTCCTGGACACCCCTTTTGAAGATGATAACCCCATGTTTTCTTCGCCTGTAATACCAAAAGTGAAGAAAACAGAGTATGCGATTTTCTCTAGTTTGTTGAGATATAATTTCAGCGTTTCATTCGGTGCTTTAAATCTTACCCTTCAATTTATTTATTTTTAAACTTTTTCCCCAATCTTTCACCCCTTCCCCTCTAGTACAAATTACTACTCCTTTCCTTTCCTTTCTAAATAAATAAATGTTTAAATTTCCATAAAGAAACATAAGAAAATTTTCAATTTTTTTTTGACAAGCTAGTTACATATAATTTATTCAAAGCAATTGTCACCGTGTTACAAACTCTTAGTAAGTCTATTACAGATCTATTGCCTAGTCTAGTGCAATTTCTAGCGGAGTTTCACCGCGTTAAAACCTATTACAGCGAATGATACTGCCTCTTCAGAAATCTCTCATAAACGTCCCGCGCCATCTGGTAGTCCTCTTCCCATAGACGTCCTGCGCCATTTGGTAGTCATCTTGCCATAGACGTCATGCACCATCTGAATGATCACCTGTAGAAGCCCCCCAGCCGCCCTCGGGCATAGTAACAAGGTTCTCCACTTTGCTCCCAGAGAGAGTCGAACCTGATACCTCCACTATGTGGAAGCCTTGCCCACACACCCGAATACCTCAAATTAGTGTGAACCAAAAAATTCGGAACACAAATTAAGAAAAAGTAGGAAAGATAAATAATAGAAGGAGGTGTTTGTGAGTATGAAAAATTAAATAGGAGAGATGAGTGGGATGAATTGTAAGTTGATGGTGTTGTTAAAGTAAAAGTAAAGTAGGGGTGTGCACGGGTCGGTTTGGTTTGGTTTGGTTTTAGGCCAAAACCGACACCAAACCAATAGTTATCGGTTTATGTAATTCAAAACCATTAAGCTTCGGTTTCTTAATGGTTCGGTTTGTTCGGTTTCGGTGTGATATCGGTTTGGTTCGGCGTCAAACCAATAGAATGGACGGTTGGGTTGTGGGTTTGTTGGGCCGCCTTAATGGGCTACATTCAAATGAGGCTCAATTTGCACATAATAAATAATAAGGTCAAATAAGGCACATTTTCTGGTTGAAGTATGAATTGGGCTAATGGGCCATACTACTTGGGCCAAAAACTACAAATTAAAGTTTACAACTATTAATTCAAATAATAAGCTAGGAATACAACAACATAGTTTTAGGTTATCGGTTCGGTTCGGTTTCTTATCGGTTCTAACAAGCTGGAAACCTAAACCGAACCACTAATTTCGGTTTTCTAATTTTTAGAAACCAGTCCTAACCAATAGCTTATTGGACCGGTTTTTCGGTCCGGTTTTTTCAGTTTTATTGGTTTTTTCGGTTTTTTTGCTCACCCCTAAAGTAAAGTAGGAGAGAGAGAATGAGTTAGAGAAATAGTAAATATTCTTTGTTATTTTGGACAGTTCACATTAACTTGGAACTGACGAAAAGAGAAATAAGTTCACACTAACCTGAAACGGAAGAAGTACTCCCTCCGTCCCTAAATGAGTGTCCAAATTCATTTTAAGGGACATCTGAAAATCTTAACTTTTTGTACAATTTGGTTGCAAAGATTCATATATAATCTTGTAATCCTCTTTGCAAACACTTAGCTTTGCAAGTATAAATAGACCGGTGAAAATTTTTTCGAAAGAAAACATTTAGAGACAAAGTTATGTTAAAAAAAAAGACACTCATTTTGGGACAAAGATTTTCTGAAAATGGACACTCATTTAGGGACAGAGGGAGTATAATTTAGTGGCAAATATGTATATACCCTCTCCGTCCCATCACATGTAGGACTAAAGGAGTGAGCACAATAATTTAGAGAAAAATAGTGTATGTGTAATAAAAAATAAACAAAGAGAATGAGTTGGGTAAATAGTAGTGTTGGTTGAATAAATTGAGTGCTGAAAATGAAAAGAGAGAATGAGTGAGGTTATATAGTTGGGTTGGTTGAATAAAAATATACTCCACATTTCCATTTTGGGCAGTCTCATTTTTTTGAGACGACCTAAAAAGGAAAAAAGTCTGACTTATGCTGGGACGGAGGGAGTATATTCTTATAACCACTTAGCCATTTATTTTTCTATATAGAAAAGGATTAGTAAAAAATTTTTGGTCAAAAACATTATTTTCAAAAAAGACATTCTTTTGAAACGAAATACTTTTCCATCACATTCATTTAGGCACATAGTAGTATGTAAATCATTATCACTATTTTGGGACGTGTGTTAACTTTCAACAGGCTCTCCTTCAATAACAATTTTCTTACTTTGTTATTGTTTGTCTTTTATTTTTTAATTACTCCCTCTGTCCCAGAAAGATAGTCCAATTTTGACTTTTAATAGTTAATAGCAATGAACTTTGACCAACCATTAGCGACTATCTTATCATTCTAGTGAAAACTTAAAATTTGTATTTGATAAATCATTAAGTGATTTATCAATAACAATTGTTAGAATTTCATTGTTATCATTAAATTGACACTAATGTTTGGTCAAAGTTTATTTTTGTTGACCATAAAAAATCAAAATGAGATCATCTTTCCAAAACAGAGGGAGTATTATTTATTTCAACAAAACCAGATTAATAAAGTGCTAAACTCAAACAAGCTTTAATGAAATAGAAAATAAAAATAAAAAAAATCAAAGAGAACCTAGTTACAGAGAGAGAGAGAGAGAGACTTGAGAGAAGAAAGTTTGGTGTTTTGGGATTGAGAGTGAAACTAGAGTAGCAGAGACCGAAATCAGTTGGGCAAGAGGTTTTTTCCAAGGTGGTGGTAAGTCTATATATTTGGATGATTCATAGCTCTTGTGCCAAATTGTTGTAGTCAATGCATATATTACTTTATAATGGGAAAATGGAGCTGTTGAAGTAGTTTAGGCCATCTAAGCCAGTTGGGATTTAAGAGTTTGCAATCCTAGCGAGCTTTTTCTATTACGCCAGTCGTCTCTAAATGAATTCTAATTTTTATTTTGAGAGAGATTTTAAAAAAAAAGTTAAATATAAGCATTTTTACTAGCATAAGTACATAAAGTCTTTTAATGATCTCGCTATGTTGGTAGAAGCTTAGTACCAACCGTACCAAATAGGTTGGTATACCGACTTTGACGGTTGGTACATTATAACCGTAGTGAAAGTAATGGGAATATAAATAAAACACATTTACACTTTGACACATTAAACACAACACTTGCGAGATGATGAGCCATAAACTTAACAATTTAAATTTATTTCAATACTCTTTACACTCGCTGTGTTGGTGATTGTGGCAAGTTCTGGTAAAAGATTGTTTTACCCTAACTAGATGCGTCCCGGTTCACTGTTACTTAGTACTCCCTCCGTCCCGTCCCAAAAACTGATCTTCTCATTTGCCATTTCTTATTGTCCCAAAAAGTTCTTCCCATTTCTACATTTTAAGCTTAAACATGTATAAACAAAGCATGGCTAGTGAAGGCTAGTGAAGGAAGTGTTCATATCCTTAAAATGTTTGAATAGTCAAACGCGAAGATCATTTTGGGACGGAGGGAGTATTTGATTAACATAAGTACTTGATATCTAATGCCGAGTGCTATTATTAGGTAAAAAAGTGGAGATGGAGATTTCTAGTTGGTGCATTACCATTTCGTTGGTTGGCAAGAAAGTATTCCAGGAAAGTTGAAGAAAATCTTCACACAGAAAACTTATGCAGCAAAGAAAGTGAAGTGATCTTAAAAACTTTCTTGGAAAAAAGTTTACAACTTGTTCAAATGGAAATGGAGTACTAAGGTAAAACCATAAAGAAATAACAAAACCTGCATATTCCAAACACACTAAGGTTTAAGCTACGGTCCCACGGAGCTGCAAACTTCAGAATGCTCCCCGGAAAACTGTAACAGTACCAAACTGAAAGCCAGATCACACAGAAGTTCAATATAACAATTTGTACTAAAAAATTTACCAACCATCTTATTAGAGGATGGATGAGATTACCATCATACACAAAATCTGCAATTTAGCATGTTACTGAAAGAAATTTGTCAAAAACAAAGAAATGGTGAACAATAGCAAGAATTATATCCAAAAATCTGCAATTTAGCATGTAATCTGACTACTAGAGACAACAACAAGGGGTGTGATACAGAATGCAGTTTAAAGGTTGGTTTTAATAGATGCTGGAGTTGTACCCTGGAGAGAGACAAAAAGGCTGTAAACCTACAAGAGGGAGTAATTCCTGCATAATGGATCTGTGCACTTGACTCGATTGTTAGCAAGTATTTTGCAAAGGCAACTAATGGATAAAGGGAAAAGAGAGAGAACACTGACAATTCGAGGCATTAAACCTACCGACGGGCTGCGGGCTCTCGCATCATGAAACCACAGTTTGCTCGAGGAAATCCTGCAGTAGTAATTCTGAAGGCGGATAATAGATAATACCAACATTAGAGAGACAATAATCCGAAAAACCAACGATTATACCTATTGAAGGGTGAGGGGCTATGGGACATAAACACTCAACCTGGCTTCCACATATCCTGCAAGTCTAGTATCTCATTGATGAGAGTCAAAAGTAAAGCAAACAAACAACTAGCCTGAAAACAACAAAACAAGCCAAAGGTTGCATGTTAAACAAACCACTAGAACTATGACGCATAAAAGCTAAACTTGTCATAACTCAAAATCATGAATCAAAGATGTGAAAATACACTTTAATGAGGAAAAGCAGTCACTTTTATTATTAACTAGAAACTATTCATTTACAAATATTAACATTTTGAGAAGGAAGAGGGACCTCTCTGAACCAGGCATGATTAAGAGCATCTTCTGCTGTTATCCTCTTCTCAGGGTCATAAGTCAATAATCTGGTCAACAAATCAAACCCCAATTCCGTTAGAACAGGAGCTCCAGTGAAAGTTGCAGCTGGGAATCTTTTCCGCAAGTGATTGAAAGGTTGTTTGGTTATGATTCCTTTGATTCCAGGCAAACTGGAATACCCTGGCCAAATCGTGTCATCGGGAGTGCCCAGAGTTCCAAAAATTTTGTTAAGCTGTTCAAGCTCCTTATTCCCATCAAAAAGTGGCTTCTTAGCCAACAATTCTGCCATTATGCAACCTACTGACCACATGTCAATTGCAGTTGAATACTGTTTTGTTCCAAGCAATAACTCAGGTGCCCTATACCAAAGAGTGACCACCAAAGAAGTGTAAGGTTTCAATGGCCTCCCATACTGCCGAGATAATCCAAAGTCACAAATTTTCAACTCACCCTTGCTACTTATAAGCAGATTTGATGTCTTCAAGTCCCTGTGAATTACCCAATTCTCGTGAAGAAAACTAAGTCCCTCCAAGAGTTGTATCATTAGGCATTTAACATCACTTTGGCTAAAAGGCTGCTTCATAACTTCCATCAACCCTTTAAGCTCATGGTCCACATGTTCCATAACCATGAAAACACCATCATAGTCATCCATAACAACTTCTTTAACCTCCACAATGGATGGGTGCTGAAGAGACATAAGGATGTTTATTTCCCTCAAAGCCGACACAGGAAAACCTTCTCTCTCTTTTTCCATCTTCACCTTTTTCAATGCCACAATTTCCCCAGTCTCCTTATCCCTGGCTTTATAAACAACACCATATGTGCCTTCACTAATTTTGTTAACTCTATCATATCTGTACACGCTTCTACATCCTTGAAGCATATCAACCCTTCTATGTTTGGGCCCTTCGTCCTCTTGGATCCTACTGGAGTCCTCTTCATCCTCAGAACTCGAACCCATAGAAAGATCACTATTAAACCCCATATCATCATTTATCTTCATTTCATTCTCTGACTGCTCATCTCCGCTTGCTGACCCTATAAAATAACCTGCCTCAGCAGACCCAAACGATTTTTCCCTACTTTCTTCAGAGGCTTCACGGTTAAATTCCCCAGTCTCGAGGCTGGTACTTGGTGAATCGAGATATGCCCATTTTGATTTTGATACATTTTTTTCTTCAATGTACTCTCCATCCTCCATCGGCTCATGCTCCTGGTCATTATCAGAGCACTTCTTTGGAGAAAATGCAGCAGACACATATGCTGGAGAGATTTTGTTGCTTGCCCTTTCCACATGAAGCTCAACCGGTGACATATGCACATCCTCATGCTCCTTAGCAGCTGCAGAACCCCTTCCAGTACTTACATCAGAGTGAAGATCTGTAGACTGGCTACCAAGCTTGAACACAGAGGATTGGACAAACACAGAAGCTGCTGGGACGATTCTGTTCTTGGATGAAATTCTCACTTGTCTGTCATCCCTATCCCACACAATAGTCGAAATTTTCCTTTTCTTCTTCTCTGAAGTCACCCTTTCCCCATCTTTGGACATTGGAAATTCTTTATCCCTAACCTGAGACTCAGGCCTATACCCATCCACGGGCCTGCTTCCACCATATACTGTCCCATGCTCCCTGGTGAGATAACCGGCAACAAATCCATTCTTTTGTCCTTGAATATCGCTCCTGCAACTAGAACGTACAATAGTTGCAGAAACACTGTAGACAGAGCCCCCAATATCATGATCCCGGGTCAAAATTTTCTGAGAATATCTGTTTCTACTGAAGGGGTGGTTTTCTTCTCTACAAGAATGAAAGTGTCTTTTCCTTGGTAAGTAGTGCTGCCCTGTCGCCATTAGGATTAAGATGAACAACTATTTCTCAGCAACAAATTAATCCCACAAAGGCAGTAAAGCAAATTTCAAAAATATAAGAAAAAAGAAACCTAAACAAACCCTAGGAACAACAATCGACTTCTAACCCTAGAGCTCAACAAAACCAATTGCTAATATTCCTCGAACAGGACGAAATAGTACCAAACGTATAATCAAACAAGAATCAACCAATTGTATCTTTAAAGCAAAAAAAAATCAAGAAATTACAGCAATCAATCGGACGGTAACAAAAAGGAATTCAGGGCCAAACAATTGAATTGCGCAAATTAAAACAGGAACAATAGGAATCGTTGTCTTTCTTACGAACCGAATTGGCACCGCAGAGAATGAATCAAAGGTATTGATTGGTCTTACCGGAAATCGATTCGGTAGTCTCACGATCGACGACGGTCAGCGACGGAGTCGAAGAGGGGAAAACAAAGAGAATGATTAAAGCTGTTGGCCGTACTTTCGGAGAAGCCGTATATAAAACGTGTGATCGTAAAGGCGGTTCCGTGTTGTATTAGGGGTTTAGTATTTTCCTTTGGGCCTTGGGTTTCTCTGAATCATGTCGATTGAAGCCCAATTACTAGAGTTAAATGGACTCATTGTCACCCGCCCAAATATTGCGGCCTTTTTACAAAATTATCTACTCATATTTTAGGTTTTTGATTTTTTTTTTTTAGATAGAAAATTTTAGATGAATTGCATGGATAAAAGTTAACGAGAAGGCTCTGCTATCCTAATATTTGAAAAAAATGACATATTTCAAATGTACAGAAGGCGAGAACGAATGTATTGGGTATGAGTTTAAAACTCATTGCAATATGATATGCAAGACCCAAGCTTTCAACCAATCTATGATCTGATACCGAGCACCATACATTCTTTCTACTAGAACCCGCTCGCCTAATCCGCCTATTCCCCACCTACACGTTACGACGTCATAAAACGTCGCGATTAACTTCAAATCCGCTTAGGAATTGTTCACGGAAAAATTCACCGCATAGGCGCCCAAGGAGACAACTAGTCGGGTTGAGCCCTGCCTACCTGTCGGTCCTAAAAGCGCAATAAGGGTATGAAAAAAAAAAAGGGAGAGGGTGGATAGATGTTTTGAAACATATTCGAACTCTTTTACAAATCAATTGCTAATATGCACAGATCTAAATTTCACTAAGTATAGTTCACAGAGAGAGAGTGTCAAATGAACAGCCGAAATTTAAGGTAGGTTCTTCTACGCAGGGTATAATGCGCAAGAGAGAAAAACGCACGCTACTAAGTGTTTGGCTTAAAGAGTTGTGCAAAAAGATACTAAGGCAATAAGCAGACTAACACAATTCAACAATGCTATATAACCTACAAGGATCAAACAAATCAATAATTCATAAACAAGCAGAAAGTAAGAACAAGCTATTTGGAGAGGTTTGATCGTGAAAATATATACGTCATTTACCAAGATGGTTGGTCTTGGATTTTCTAACTATGATATCTATATTCGATTGAGGAGATTTTACAAGATTACAATGAATCAAAACTCAATACTAAATCTATACTTTGAAGAACAAATCCTAGACTAAACCGGTGTATCTCTAGAAGAAAAATCTAAATGATCTAAGCTTCAAAAGGTGTGTGTTTGCCAAAAAAAAATTGGGCTCTTTGAGTTTGTGAGATGAAGAGCACAAGAATTCTGGTGTTGAATGGCTTATGATTTGGGCTTGGTTGGAAGTTATAAAGATATAAAAAAAATTCTTGAGAATCTAAGAAATAAGCCGCAATCTTCAAAACTTCAAAGTTTTTCTATGAAAGCAAAAACTCAAGCAGCTTGGAAGTGAAGATGAGCAAGGTATTTGTTGGGTATGCTTATCACTTAGCCCTCCTACATTTGTTAGAATTGATTGATACCATCACCTGTGAGTATTTTTATGGACTTTAGGACCTCATGTAAAGAAGTTTATAACTTCAATTTTTAGCTAAGTCCTTGTTATAGTATAGGCTTAGATTATAGGACTTGAAGCTTTAAAGATCGAAGATTTCCTAAGCAGGATTCGGTTCACTGCGCAGGATGTTCTCTGCGCAGGTCGCCACTGCGCATAGATATCTTGCGCAGCCCTTGACCCTGCTCAGTTTTTAAGATCTTATTTCCTAAACTCCAAAGAGATCTTTTTGTGACCAAGCATGGTGCGCATGCTGCTCATGCGCTGAATCCATGCGCGCCGGCAATGCGCATGCCTTTTGTGCGCGGACACAACCTTGGTCAAGTTCCTCATCTCCTGATCTCACATTCTAGAAAGTTTGGAAAACGCTTAGAAGATGCACGCTTATTAAAAAGCTGAGGTGTGCACAAACGACAAAATAAGCACACTCAGCAAAACCATTGGTGGAGACATGCTTCAAAGAAATATCTCAAGTGAAGACAGCTGTCAACCTTCTAGAAGAAGCTTTTGATTTTGGTCTTCATGCTCAGTCTCCAACGGCTCTAAATCACCTGCGCACCAATCATATTGTGCCAGGTCATCATCTTTGATCAGAGCCCCAACGGCTATAAAGGACAGCTGCGCGCCAATCATGTTGTGCCAGCTCATTGTCCTTGCTCAGAGCTCCAACGGCTATATTCAAGCTCTCAGCTATAAATAGCCTGCTCATCTTCATTTCCAAGCTGCCTTCGGATTTAGCCCTTTTCATCGGCCCTTGATCATCATCTTTGATCAAGCTCCTCTTGTTGGCCATTATGCTTCAGAGCTCGAGTTTCATGCTTCACTGAAAAACTATGAAGATCTGAAGACTGCTGCATAGTATTCCCAGATTCTTTAGAACAGCCTTCAAGATCTTCAAACCTTCAAAACTCCTGCTCATATCACAAAGCCTATATCACCAGAATTCTTGGTGCTCTTCATCTTTCATATTCATAGAGCTCAGAATTTCTGTCACACACACACCTCTTGAACCTTTGATCATTTTGATCTAACTTCTTGAGATACACCGGTTTAGTCTAGGATTTGTTCTTCATAGATAATAGATCTTGAGTTAGTATTGAGCTCAAATGTTGTAATTTGTAATACTCTCTCATATAATAAGATCTCCATTAGAAATCCAAGACTAACCATCTTGGTAGAGGATGTAGATCTTTCATCGATCGAACCTCTCCAAATAGCGTGTTCATTACTTATTGCATATTCCCTGCTTAACTTTTTATGAACTGCTTTGTTTGATCTTTCAGATTGCCACTCTCAGATGTTGTAATTGTTATTGCTCATTTGCCTTAGAATCCCATTTTGCGCCACTCTTTAGCCTCATACTTAGCGCGTGCGTTTTTATCTCTGCGCAGTATACCCTGCGCAGAGCTGCTTTAAATTTCCGCTGTGCATTTCACACTCTTACCGCGCGCTATACTTAGCCAAAATAAGAGTTGTGCGCATCTGCCATTGAATTGCAAAAGGGTTTGAAAAGAATTTTAAAACGCTATTCACCCGCCCCCCTCTAGCAATTTTCACACCCTTGTTGCCCCTTTAGGGACCAACAAGTGGTATCAGAGCAAACACCTTCATAAAACATGTTTCTGTTTTTCAAGCTTAACAGCTTGGGTGCCGATTCAATATGGCTTCAAATCTAGGGCAATGGCAAACTTTTCACATATTCCTGCGCCTGCTCAAACCTCATATCAAATTCAGAAAGTTCTCCAAACTTGGTGGATCCTTAAGCAAACCTCCTATTCTCTCTCATAGAGACTCAAAGAAAGATGACTTGGTTTACTGCAGAAAGCCAGGACATTACGCTTCAATGCCTCCATAATTTGAGTACAAGGAAAAGCAACCCTGCGCACAAAGCATCAAAGCAGTGCAGAATGGTTGATGAAGAGAACTGCGCAGAAAAGGAGCTAAAGACTCAGAGACTTGACACTGAAGACAACGATGCTGATTCTGAGGATGGACTGCTCTGCTTAATGGCAAATGTTGACAATGATTCAAAAGTTGTTTCTGAAATGGAACCTGAGCATGCGCCAAGGACAATCAAAGAAAGATCCCTTCACTCCAGTGGAAACGGGACACTTTCACCAAGCAGACAGAATGACAAGCACCTATCTGCCAGAGCCAACTTGACAGAAGCTGCGTCATCACCAACTCCGCAGCCGCGCAAGGAATCTCTCAAAGTGTGCTGATCTTAAAAGATAACTCTGTTGTAGAGCGCAAGTTAATGTTTCAACAAGCAGAAAAGATCTACTTCACTGCGATCTCTCAAGCTCAGTTGATATCGACAGTGGATTCTAGACACTACTAGAGATGTCAACACTCTTAAAGGTACGCACGAAGGAAGAGATCACTCAGTAATGTATGGTGACAACAACAAAGGGCACATAATTGGATTTGGACTAATCATAAAAGATTAAGCCTCAAGCAACCTGCTCTCCATATCACAATTATGAGATAAAGTTCTGGAATGCCATATCACTTCAACGCTGTTACATCAAAAATGGCGTTTCTGGACTAACTTTGCTCACAAGGACTCGTAAGACCACTTTCTAATCTATTTGATCTTACCGCTATAATTTCTATTTACTAATCCTTGTTTTGTAGCAATGAACCTAAGTGAATGCAGCTAGCAATGGTATAAGCACCATGCCAGCTTAGTAAGCAACCTGAGCAGTTTTCCTCCAGCAAGATTGCTCCGATGTCAAAACGCTTACATCCGCTTCACCTCATATGTTTGGACCGCTCACTACCGCGAAGCTTTGGACCAACCTGTGGTATCTCTAATGATATCCTGGCTGCTCTCCTTCTAAATCTCCAAACATAGAAGACATCAATAGAGTTCGACACTTCAATGGAACAGAATTTATGAACAACGATGTCGCTCAATATTGTGAGAACCAACAAGAACCAACAA
>JAOWBW010001336.1:267803-340770 GCA_026119855.1 Campanula takesimana
TGCGGCTTCCTAGGCTTGAGGCTAGGGTTTAGAGCGAATGCGGCTTCCTAGGCGTGAGGCTAGGGTTGATTGAGTTTTGGACAGGGCATTATATCCTAGGTTTTGGAGTAGGGTTCAATAAAACGGAGAATTGAGATTGTAAATTTCCTAGGTTTCGAGACTAGGGTTTCGGGAATTTCCTAGGTCTAGGACTAGGGTTTGAAGGGAATGTTGAATCCTAGGCTCGATGATAGAGTTTAGTGAGGATATAGTCTCCTAGGCCCTGCGGCTAGGGTTTAGAAAGAGTGCGACTACCTAGGCTTGAGGCTATGGTTTGGAGCGAATGCGAGTACCTAGGCCCTGCGGCTAGGGTTTAGAGCGGATGCGACTACCTAGGCTCGAGGCTAGGGTTTAGAGCGAATGCGGCTTCGTAGGCTCGAGGCTAGGGTTTAGAGCGGATGCGACTACCTAGGCTCGAGGCTAGGGTTTAGAGCGGATGCGACTACCTAGGCTCGAGGCATGCGGCTTCCTAGGCTTGAGGCTAGGGTTGATTGAGTTTTGGACAGGGCATTATATCCTAGGTTTTGGACTAGGGTTCAATAAAACGGAGAATTGAGATTGTAAATTTCCTAGGTTTCGAGACTAGGGTTTCGGGAATTGGAAATGATGTCATACGGGGCTTGGAAATTCCCTAGAATTTGGGCTAAGGTTAAAGGGGATGTTGTGGTTTCCTAGGCTTAAGGCTAGGGTTTAGAGAGGATATGTGACTACCTAGGATCAAGGCTAGGGTTTAGGAAGGGTGTAGCTACCTAGGATCAAGGCTAGGGTTTAAGAAGGATGTAACTTCCTAGGCTTTAGGCTAGGGTTTGAAAGGATGTAATTACCTAGGCTTGAGGCTAGGGTTCAGAGAGAATGATATGACTACCTAGGCTCGAGGCTAGGGTTTAGAGAATGTGTTTACCTAGGTTTAAGGCTAGGGTTTGGAGACCGAAAGCATTTGAAGGTTTGTCTTGGTTTAGACCGAGCAAGTTTGAGGTCTAAGAGTGTTGCGGTTTGGGGCAAATGAGCTTGATACCTCGTGGCTGGATAGGCTCGATAGATTAGACCTAGGCTAGAGTGCTAGGGTTTAGCTAGGGTAAGACTCAGACATGTGTTTAGGAGACCGGGGCCTAATGGAATGGTAGGCGTGAGATCTAGGAGATCGAAGGCTAGGCAGGGTAGCGTTGGGACATAAGGCTTTCAAGCGGGTAAGTCCTTTGTCCTAGAGAAACCGCGTTATGGGTTAGGATCAAGCAGGCTTGAAGTCGGCCAATGAGCAACGGATTGGGACCAGTTAAGGGTGTAAGGAGGACATGGCGGGTTTGGGTCCAAAGGTGTGCTAGGTGCGAACCATGTGCGGGAGATGGTCTGGATATGTGACCACGTTGGCGCTTTAGGTAAAGGGATTGAGTGTCCAAGACTTTGCTCGAGTACAATAGGTGCCTAAGTTGGATTGGGTATGCTTAGGACCGAAGTTTGTCTTAGAGGTCATTGCGGTGACCAAACTCGTTCGGCGATTGTGAAGGTAGGCTAGGGATGGGACCCAAAGGTGTTAAGCGCACGAGTTTTGACCGGACGGGTTTTGATATCTTTATGGCATGTCGCGGTATGCGGAAGATCCTATGCGTTTGAGCATGTTTGAGGTTTGGACTCGTGGGGAAGAAAGGTTTGAGATCCATGGAGTTCAAGGGTGGACCTCGTAGGTGGCGAGGTTTGGACTCAGCTCGGATTAAGTAGGTTAGAGACCTAAGGGGTTGAAGGTCAGACTAGGAAGTCTTTTGAAGCTAGGGAATGACACTAGGTTGGTACTTGGTAGGTTTAAGAGTGGTAGGGCCATGGCTTGGATATGACGGAGTCGGGAGACGTAGATGCGTCGCTTTTAATTGGACCAAGTAGGCTTGGGAATTAAAGAGTTCCAAGGGTGGAGATGTAAGGTGAGAGACCTAGAGGGTAGAAAGTCTTGTGACCTAAAGGTTTAGGGGTTGAGGCCTAAGGTATGGACCAGACATATCATGGACTTCAAGGATAAGTTTGGTAGACTCGAATGGTCTTGGGATCTAAGGGATCGCTCAACAGGTTAGACTGAGTAGACCTAAAAGGTTGGAACGAGGAGGATAAGAGAGCTATTGCTTAGACAAGGTAAGGATGAGTATGTGTTGGTAGGTTTGAGATCTAGGAGATCGGGTAGGCTCGGGACCGGTAGGTTCGGGACCTATGGGTCACCCTAAGGATTTGGCTTTGGTTAACTGGTTTAAGGTCTGAAGTTCTGGGTAGAACCGGTTTGAGGCCGGAGGGTCATGCTACGAACTTGCGGAAGGTCGAGCTAAGAGGTTATGATGTAACGTAGGTAAGATTCACCGGGTAGGTTTGGGACCTAGGTAAGACTGATCGGGTAGGCTCGGGACCTAGAGAGTTTATGGTGTAACTTAGGCAAGACTGACCGGGTAGGCTTGGAACCTAAGGTTTTGAACCGGGTAGGTTGGGACCTAAGGGTATCCTATTGTGTTGGAAATAGGGTGAAGGACCGAGTCGGTTCAAGAATCACAAAGATGGGTCTCAGAGTAGACCGAGGAGGTTTATACAAATTTTGTGGAGACCGAGAGTGCGGGTTTATAAACAAAGTGTCGTGGAAGAGAAAACTTTTGAAAGTGTTATGACTTATAAAGATGCTTTATAATTAATTACGATTCTAACCAATTCAAATAGTTTGTCACGTGCCGAGTTTGACGATGAGGGGTGTCCATCTTCCGAGTACATCCTTGTTGAAGCCTCGGTATTCTCTGGGAAACCACATAGTCGACCCATTCCATCGGGGACTTTCTAATTTGGTGAGCGGGTACCCTTCCTCCTTTGAGAAATTCTACGTCGAGCTTGATGATGAGGGATGCCCTTCTTCTAAGTATGTGCTTATCGAAGCCTCAATATTCTCTGAGAAACCACATAGTCGACCCATTCTGTTGGGGAAACCCAAGTTCGATAAGGGTGTAGAGCGGGGTATCCTACCTCCTTTAAGACGCACCCTTTTTTCTGCCTAGACCGCCCTTGCGGGTTTTCAATCTAGCGGGCATCTCTTTGCGTCATTTTTTTTTTTTTTTTTTATTTATATATATATATATATTTTTTTTGAAATCATTCAGTTGACTCAAAAAAGGAAAAAAGAATTGTTTGAAAACATGCGGGGGCATTTTGGGGAGAGTAAGAGAGAGAGAGAGAGAGAGTACTCACATTTTGACTCTTTGAGCAACTGAGGGTATATATGTACAAAAGGGAGGAAGCCCCTGCTTTGACAGAAAGTAAGTGTTTAGCTCTTTCCTAGATTGTAGAACGGAAGACTTGTCGAGACATTTGAAAATTGTTTTATTCAAGATTCTCATTTGATTGCTCGAGAATGGACCTTGTTGATTAGTTAATGAGTTATGGTTAATTGGTAAACAAGTAGCCTCAAATTAATAAATGTTTTGATCAATTGTGAGTGAAGAAGTCAGGAGTAGAAATATGGGGGAAGAGAGAAGAGAAGGAAAATTGGCTACGAGGTGGGTTGTGTATATTTTGGACCGGACCCTAAGGTTGCCTACGTTCTCCTCAATGTGAGAAGCTCAGGTCCGCGTAGTTTGGGGGTGACCCGCTTGACGATGGTGTCGGGTTTCAGTGGGTATGTGTGGGAGGAAAGAAAAGAAAGAAAGTTGGCCCCAGGTAGGTTATGTTTGGCTTTGAGTGGTTGCCCGGTGACGATGAAGTTGGGTTTTGAGTTTAGGGGTGTGAGGTTCGTTTGAGGTGAGTTGTTCTTTGTAGCTCATTGCGGTGGATTACTCCTTTGTAGTTGTTGCAGTGGATTGCTCCATCGTAGTTGTCATGGGTTGCTGCCGTTTATCTACTTTGTAAGGAAAGAAAGGAAAATAGAACATTTGAGGTGAAAAGAAAATGGGACTTTTACTTTTCCATGGTGATAGCCCCTTCTATTTTTCTTTTTCTTTTTTATTTTATCTCTTTGTGCACACCTTTTTTTTGCCTAGGCCGCCCTTTCGGGTTTTCAACCTAGCGGGCTTCTTTTTGTGCAATGCTCTAACTTTTGCCTAGGTCTCCCTTTTGGGTTTCAACCTAGCGAGCCATATTTTTTTTTTATATTTGTACATGAAACATTGGGCGAGACAAGCCCCTAGTTTGCTTTCGCCTCTCTCGATTGCGAGGTAGCTTCCTTATAGTTCAAGCGGCCTTTTGCTGGCGGCGGGCATCCTAGCCCCTTGATTTTCATCGGTAGAGCTCCATTGTATTATCACGTGCACCAATGAATGACTTCGTGCACTTGTATTATATTTGCGATGGAATACGGACAGCCCCAGTGTAACGGCATGTAGTACTCATGATGGGAACAAACCAACCCTTTAAATTGTGGCAGCATGGATGTCTATTTGATGATGAGCAACCGTAGTCCATTTCTTTGTCACGACCTTATAAAAAGGGGTCTAATGGTGGGATGAGAGGCGTATGAGGATAGTGTATGGGAGAAGGTGTATATAGAGAGTGTACATGAAGTGTGTACAAGGGGTGAGTGTATAGAGAGAGTGTATGGAGGTAGAATGTAGAGAGAAGGGAAAGTGATTCGTTCATCCCAATTGATCGAAGCATTTGTTATTTTGAGATTAATCGTTTACTTAGTTATGTGAATGGTTTGTGGGTCCATTTACCTTTTAATGAGTCGTCATTAATGAGTAAGATTAAGATTAATTCATCATATAAAGATATAGCAATCAAGCGAAAATGGTGAATAAGACAATTTTCATGAAATTGATATATGCAAGCTTATGTCTCAAGTCTAGAGAGAAAAGAAAAGAAATAAAGACCTTTTTTATTGGAACTAAAATATTTAAACTGACTAGTCCGGGGTGGACTTTTACTTAAAGAAACAAAAATTGTCCAAGGTGGACTTTTGACTAAGGACACTCTAGAACCTACGAAGACTGAATGACCCTTTTCTTTTCTTTTATTTAAAGGAGGTAGCCCCAATTTCCTCTTTTGCCCATGCCCATGTATTCCGTTGGCGGGTGATGGCTCCGCTGTCAATGAGGCTTTGAATCTTTCTCCTCAATTGGACGCAATCTTCGGTGTCATGCCCAATGTACTAGTGGTATTGGCAGTGTTTGGAGGGATCCAAGCATTGCTTCACCCTACTTGGTTCATAGTTGATCAAAGGAGACAACTTGCCGGCTTGAACTAGACTTTTGAAGAGTTTGGCTAACGGCATACCTAAGTCGTCGAATTCGCGCTCGTCCTTCCTTTCACGAACTGTCTTTGAGGGTGATTTAGGTACCGGCACCCCTTGTTGATGAGTAGTCATAGGAGGCATCCCGACGGGGACAGTCTGTGGCGGCCCGTATATTTGAGGAGCGTACGGGTGTTGACATTGAGCAAGAGGGAGAAATCGACTGAGATAATCATAAACGCCACGAATGTCAGACAAATGGCGCCTCTCGATATCTCTTAGGGTCTTATGCATCTCCTTCTGAAAGTGTGTTGCTTGCTGGTTGAGAATGTCCTTAAAGTGGATTGCTTGTTCATCGAGGATGGCTTCGAAGTGGGATGCTTGCTTACAGAGAGCAGTACCGGTGTAGAGGATTGTCTCGGGATCTTGGGTAGCAGCTTCAGTTGCAACTTCGATGTTCCTTGCAGCCGACATGATGCAGAACTCTATGTCATGAAAGAATTAGATTCGTATTTAATGATAAGGCATCGTTATAAGAATCATTTTTTGGAAAATAGTCGGTCTCCACATTTTTGAAATGCATTTTGGTAAAAAATTGAAAGTTTGACCGGGCCGAAGTTGCCTACGTTCCCCTTATCATGAGGGAGAGGTCCCACACAATAAGAGGCTCAGGTCGCCGTAGTTCGAATCAAGTTAGACTTTTAAAAAGGGGTGAGAGATGACCATAGGGGTCAAAAAGAGGGAGATGACTCGGTCCTTGGTCAAGCATGGGTGAGGAAGACCTATAGGAGTTGGTTTTGATTGAGTAGGGTATGGTTTGACCTAAATTTGACCTAAGGTTTGACCTAAGGTTTGAGACAAGAAGTGGTTCAAGCTAGGATGCGGCGATAATGGTGGGTTGACCTAGATGGGTAAAGGATATGTCGACCTAAATGAGAAGGGTTGGATTGACCTATATGGTGAATGAATCAAGATAGCGGGTTGTAGCGGTTTGCCTATGGGATGATCTAAGCGGGATGGACATGGTTTGACCTAGGCGGGTCTAAGGTTGACCTATTCGGGTTGGTGGATTAAGGAAGGTTGGAGATTGACCTAGATGGATCCAAGATAGGTAAGTCGATCTAAGCGGGTCACGGGGTGACCTTGGCGGGTCAAAGGTGAAGGGGTAGTTTTAACCTAAGACGGGCAGGTTGACCTAAATGGGTCAAGGATGGTGTGTGTACCTAAACGGGTTGACCTAGGTTGGTCTGGACGACGGTGGGTCAAGATGACGGTTTGACCTAAGCGGGAGGTCAAAGGTAATTGGGTTCATCTATGGAATCAAAGATTGACCTAAGAGGTCAAAAGCGGATAAGGTTGACCTAGGGGTCACAGGTTGACCAAAGAGGTCAAAGGTGATTAGGTTGACTAAGGGAGTCAAAGGTTGACCTAAGAGGTCAACGGGTGATAATGTTGACCGAGGTGGTCAAAGGTTGACCTAGGAGGTCAAAGGTTGACCTAAGAGGTCAAAGATGATTAAGTTGACCTAGGGGGTCAAAGGTTGACCTAAGAGGTCGAGGGCGGATGAGGTTGACCTAGGGGGTCAAGGGTAGACCTAAGAGGTGAAAGGCGGATAAAGTTGACCTAAGGGGGCAAAGGTTGACCTAGGGGGTCAAAGGTAGATAAGGTTGACCTAGGAGGTCAAAGGTTTGGGAAGGTTGACCTAGGAGGTCAAAGGTGACCTAAATGGGTCAAGAGCGGAGAAGGTTGACCTAGGGGGTCAAAGGTTGACCTAAGAGGTCAAAGGCGGATGAGGTTGACCTAAGGGGTCAAAGATGACCTAAGGGGTCGAGGGGTGACCTAAGAGGTCGAAGGCGATAAGGTTGACCTAGGAGGTCAAGGGTCAACCTAAGAGGTCAAAGGTTAATTTAGACGAATAAGGTTGACCTAGGGGTCAAAGGTTGACCTAAGGGGGTCAAGAGTGGATAAAGTTGACCTAGGGGGTCAAAGGTTGACCTAAGAGATTAAAAGACAAATGAGGTTGACCTAGGGGTCAAAGGTTGACCTAACGTTATTATGAATTCAATGTTTAGATGCTTCCGTTGGACACCTGATTTTGATTATGCCTATGATAATCCTTGTATATCAGTGTGGGTTCGTTTGCCTAATTTACCGTTACATTGGTATGCTTTTATGGAGAACATTGGTAATTCTTTGGGTACTTTTATACGTGCTGATGATAAGTCTGTTGGTTTTACACACCATGGGTTTGCCCGTTTTTGTGTGGAAATGGATGTCTCTAAACATAGACCGGAACGTATTTATTTGGGGACGACTCGGGAAAATGGTTTTTGGCAGGATATTGAATATGAGGGTAATGTGCTTTACTGTACTAACTGTGGTATGTTGGGTCATGATGAGTATTCTTGCCGGAGAAATGCAAAGAGACAGGGTCGAAATATAGGAAGGCAGCAACAACAGACTCAGAACCAACAGCAGCAGCAGCAACCTCAGCAGAAGCCGCCACTTCCACAGCAGCCATCTAGAGAGCCGGAACAGAGACAGAATCAAATGGCTAATCAGAAGAAGCCTAATTCTGAGTGGCAGGTAGTGGGAAAGCGAGGTACACATATGGTTCCAGCTGCAGAAAAGGGCAAAAATACTGTAGGTTCTAGCGGGCAAAATCAGGCTAAAGGGAATGTTCATTCTCGCTTGGAGTATGGGTCAACTCGCATTTTGGGTAACCATGATGTATGGATGAACAAGGTGGATGACAAGGGTACTGGTAAGGAAGAGGGGGAGATTACAGCTCCCAAGTCAGGTGGTAAAACAAGTTCTGTGATATTGGTTGAGGATATTTCTCCAGATCAGGATAAAGCAGAAAGAGAAGTGCTTGAAAGGGTTCAGCAGCAGCAGCATCAACCGAATTTGCAGCAGCAGCAGCCGACACTGCAGCAGCAGCAGCCCCAGCCGCAGCAGCAGCAGCCGAAATCGCAGCAGCAGCAGCAGCCAAAAGTAATGAAAACTCCTTTGCGGTTTTAGATGGTTTGGAGGATGAGGAGGTTGATGAGGAGATTGTGATCAAGGATACAGAGGAGGATGGGGCTGCAGTAAAGGAGCCAATTGAGAAATTACCTTTGTGTATGGTTAACACGGAAGCAGTTCTGAGCACCAGCACGGAAGGTTCTTCGGTTAACTTTTCTGTTGATCACGTCTCTGAGACACAGGCACCTCCATCTACTGAAACTATTCAGGAGCAGCAGTTTGTGGACAAGGAGAATGATAGGGCAGATGGGACTGGTTTGGGTGATGACAGAGGTATTACTACCGGAGCAGAGGAAGATAGGGTCTCAGAGTCTTCAGGGGGTGCAACTGATGTTGAGGTTAGTGTCACAGAAAGCACTGAAGAGTCTAAGGATTCATCATTTAATGAGGTTTCCAGTGGACAGAAATCAAGGTGTAGGAGAAGGAAGGGCAGTAAGTCGTCGCAGGTGGGTTCGCCTCCGCAAACCCGAAGCAAGACTGTTGGGGTAAACTCTATTTCTAAATAGATTTATTATGTCGATCATTATCTGGAATGCTAGAGGTGTTGGTAATGATAGTACCATGGATGCTTTAAAGCTTATGATTCAGCATCATAAGCCTTGGTGTTTGGCGATTTTGGAACCTAAACTTTACGGTGTTAGGCTTCCAAATATTGCTAAACAACTAGGCTTTGATAAGTTCTTGCATGGTAATCCGGTCAACACGCATATTTGGGTTTTATGGCGGACTGGTATAGATGTGGATGTGATTTCTATGACTAATCAGCATATTTCAGTTCGAGTTACGGTGTTTGGGGATGCATATGGTATTTTTTCTTTTGTTTATGCCAGCTGTGATCGTATACCAAGACAAGCATTGTGGGATGATCTTGTGCAATTATCTGGTCAGTTTGATGAGCCGTGGTTAGTGGGTGGTGATTTTAACATCATTGTTGATCCGTCAGAGAAACTGGGAGGTAATGGGTGGGATTTTCCTAGTATCGATGATTTTTGTGGTTTTATGGTTAATGCTGGCGTTTCTGATGTGGGCTATGAGGGCAGTAAGTATACTTGGTGTAACGGGTTTCCGATTGCTAGTCGTATTTGGCAACGTCTCGATCGTGTTTTGGTGAATGGGGCTTTTACTGCACAGCATGGCAGTGTAACTGTCATTCGTTTACCGAGGGATGTGTCGGATCATTCACCTTTACAGATTAATTTTGCTACGATTTCCAAGCCCAAATGCCCGTTTAAATTCCATAAAATGTGGCTTGATCACCCGGGCTTTCAGGGGTTTTTGCGTGAGGTGTGGGGTCGTGATTGTTGGGGCACTCCGTTGTTCCGACTGCACAGAAAACTGCATGTTTTGCGTAAGGAACTGCGAAAGTGGAATTGGGAAGTTTTTGGGAATATCTTTCGGAAGATAGACCAGTTGCAGGATGATATCACTAGATTGGATTTTTCTCTACAATCTAATAGGGATGATTCGGTTGCTGCTGAATTAAAGCAGAAGACTGATGAGTTGGCACAGGTTCGTAGGTGGGAAATTGATATGAAGCAGCAACAGCCAAGGCAGTTATGGGTTCAAGATGGAGATCGTAATTCTGCGTTTTTTCATGCCTCTATCAGGGAGAGAAGACGTCAGAATTCTTTGAAGTTGCAGTTGGCAGACGGATCCTGGTGTGATAATGAGAGCATCTTGGGTCAGTTGGGTGCGGCGCACTTTGAGGAAATTTTTAGTTCTGGTCCTCATATGATTGACGAGAGGCTTTTTCAGGATATTGAGGCAGGGGTTTCAGCGGAGGACAATCAGATGTTAACTGCAGTGCCTGAGGAAGGTGAGATTTGGGAGGCCATTAAATCTTTGAATGCTGACAGTGCTCCTGGTGTTGATGGCTTTACAGGTCAATTTTTCAGAGGTTGATGGCCTACCATTAAGGCTGATGTGATCGCTGATGTTAGATCGTTTTATCATGGGGAGGAGCTCCCGAAGGGGTTGTCTTCTAATGTGCTTGTTTTGCTGCCCAAGGTGGATAAGCCAACGGGGTTTAAGGATTTGCGGCCTATCAGTCTATCTACCTTTATGAATAAGGTAATCTCTAAAATCCTTACCCTTCGTTTGGCTAGTGTGTTGCCCAAAATTATCTCTCCTGAGCAGACGGGGTTCATTAAGGGGAGGGGTATTCAGGAGAACATCGCTTTGGCCCATGAGATGGTCCACCGTATTGATCAGAAAGTTGTTGGAGGTAACGTGTTGTTTAAGTTAGATATGTCCAAAGCTTATGATCGCTTGGAGTGGGATTTCTTATTTCGGGCATTGACTGCATTGGGTTTTAACGATATTTGTTGTGGCTTGATTTCGCGGTTGGTTAGAGGCAACTGGTACTCGGTTCGTATGGGTGGAGTTTCTCATGGGTACTTTGCCTCGTCTCGTGGTGTTAAGCAGGGTGACCCACTATCTCCTTTGCTGTTTATTATTGCTCAAGAGATTCTTTCCAGGGCTTTGCATCGAGCGGTTCTGGGTAACGAATTTCTACTCTATGAGCATGGTAGAGGGGTCTTTCCGATATCTCACTTGTTATACGCTGACGACATGCTGCTATTTTGTAATGGTCGTCGGAGATCTATTGAGGGGCTCAGAGGTGTTCTGACTATGTATGAACGGGCTTCGGGTCAGTTAATTAATCTTGAAAAAAGTGGATTCTACGTAGGTGCAAAGATGAGACAGTTCGAGATTGCAAACATCCGAAGATGGTCGGGTTGCACTTATCAGCAGTTTCCCCTTAAGTATTTGGGGATGCCACTTTTCAAAGGTGGTGTTAAAAGAGTGCACTTTGCGGAGCTTGAGTCCAAGGTTTTGAAGAGGGTAGATGGGTGGAAGGCGAGGTTACTGTCATTCGGTGGCAAGGTAACGCTTATTAAATCTGTATTATCTAGCATACCTATTTATTCTTTGGGGGTCCTTAAAGTGCCTAAGGCGGTTCTTAGAAAATTAGAAAGTACCATGGCCAATTTTCTGTGGAGCAGTGGAGGGGAGAAACGTGCCCATTGGGTATCTTGGGATGAGGCGTGTAGACCTATCCAAGAAGGCGGCTTGGGCATTAGGCACTTAGAAGACATGAATAAAGCGATGTTGGCTAAGCTTGCTTGGGTGGCCACTCGGGGGGATTCTTTGTGGTCGAGGTATATTCAGGTCAAATATGGGGGCAAGCAGCGGCCTCTAGTTCTCATGTGTGGCAGGCAGCAGCATGTATGTTAGATCAGTTGGATAACTGCAGCAGGTGGGTGGTTGGCCGTGGGGAGGTGAAATTTTGGGCTGATAATTGGTGTGGGGTTCGTCTTGGAGGACCTAGACCCGAAGATCACAATCTGTTGGTACGTGATGGCATTCCTATTCTTGATGAACTCATTCAGTTTATACCGGATGAGTTGCGAGACTCTGCGAGAAGGGTTCGTGTTGTCGATGATGCCCCTGATAGGGTAGTTTTTACCTTGACTAAAACTGGGGATTTTGAGACTGCTGCTTGGTGGGAGCATATTCGGGTTAGGAGTCCTTTGGTGGAATGGGGTGCTAAAATTTGGCATCCCAATATCCCAACAAAGGTTAGTGGATTCTGGTGGAAAGTCATGCATGATGGTCTACCGGTGGATGCTAAGTTGGAATCCCGGGGATTTCACATTCCGTCTCGATGTGTTTGTTGCCCGGGTGGTGGTCAAAGGGAGACTCTAGATCATCTTTTGTTGCAGTCGGACATGGCTCAGTCGGTATGGAGGCATTGGGTAAGATTCTTCCCTTTCCCTCATATTTATAGTGATTTGCCACATTTATGGGATGTTTGGTGTGGGGGTCAATCAAAGCGCCGTCAAATTGGTTTAGTCCGTATGGGCATTATGATGTTTTCTTGTTGGGAGATTTGGAAGGCTAGGTGTAAGGCGGTCTTTGATGGGAGCATTATGAACAGTGCAAAGATTGTTGATGGGGTCAAGCATTCTCTTAATGAGATGTGTTCTTTCCTAGTTCCGAAGGGGGCACCAAGAAGGGAGGAATGCATTTTGCTGGAGAACCTTGGTCTTAAGATTGCTCCGCATAAGACTCGGCCGAGAAGATACTTAAGGTGGGAACCTGGTAAGTCGCATTTTTATACTCTTAATACGGATGGTTCTGCAGTTCATGGTTCTTGTACAGGGGGAGGTATAGTTCGGGATTGTAGAGGGGCTATGGTGTTTGCCTTTTCTCATTTTTATGGCATGGGCACAAACATGCAATCTGAGATTTTCGCACTTCGTGATGGTTTGTGCATGTGTCGTCAGTGGGGGTTGCAGTCAGTGATGGTTCTTTCTGATTCTTTGGTGGCTGTCAACATTTTAAAAGGTAAATTTCAAAGTCCTTGGCAATACACGTATGAAATCCGGGATTGTTCGGTATTCGTAAGAGGTTATGGTTTAGAACATGTCCTTCGTCAAGCGAACGGAGTGGCAGACAGATTGGCTGCAGAGGCGCATATCCATGGGAATCAGAGGGTATATAATACGACTTGGGATCTTCCTAGAGGTGTATTGGACGCTTTACGCTTTGATGATGGTGGTTGCTATGTCGAAAGAAGGTAAAAATTGGTCTCAAATGGTTTTTTGTTTAATTTTGGGGATTTTTGAGATTTGCTACGAAAGTGTCAGAACAGGGGGTGCTCGGCCGAGCACAATATATGACTCGACCGAGCAGATGCATTTTGCTCGGACGAATGGAGGTCTTGCCGCGGCCGAGGGAAGGATTACAGAAATATGGATTTTGAGTCTAATAGTGCACGGCCGAGTCTTGGTTCTTGCGCGGCCGAGCGGGCTGGTTGGGTCCGGGCGGGTCGTGGATATGGACCGGTCGGCTTTCTGGGCTATGGGGCACGGTTGGACTTATCTTTTGGGCTGGTTTTGGAAGGGATTTTGGGCTTGCATGGTGAACTCATGGGTTATGCATATGAAGCTTGGGTTGATGATGTTGAAGACTCATGTATGGGCTACAAATGGTAATGTGAGGATCATTTTATGGTTTAATTTTTTTAGGATTTTAGTTTTTAGATGGCTTTACCTTTTGAGGCTGTGTCTTATTTATTGGACTTCGAGGTCCGGCTCCATATCCGGCATTAAGTCGGGTGGTTGTCCCCCTCTTGTAATTTTATTTATTTTTAATTAATAAAATCCTCCCAGGTGCCGCCCTGGTTTCTAAAAAAAAAAAAAAAAAAAAAAAGAGCGGAGAAAGTTGACCTAGGGGGTCAAAGGTTGACCTAGGAGGTCAAAGGTTCAAAGGGTTGACCTAGGCGGTCAAAGGTTGACCTAGGGGGCCAAAGGTTGACCTAAGAGGTCAACGGGTGATAATGTTGACCGAGGTGGTCAAAGGTTGACCTAAGGGGTCAAAGGCGGATAAGGTTGACCTAGGAGGTCAAAAGTTGGTAAGGGTTGACCTAGGGGGTCAAAGGTTGACCTAGGGGGTCAAAGGTAGATAAAGTTGACCTAGGCGGTCAAAGGTTGACCTAGGAGGTCAAAGGTTGACCTAAGGGGTCAAAGGCGGATAAGGTTGACCTAGGAGGTCAAAAGTTGGTAAGGGTTGACCTAGGGGGTCAAAGGTTGGCCTAGGGGGTCAAAGGTAGATAAAGTTGACCTAGGCGGTCAAAGGTTGATAAGGTTGACCTAGGGGGTCAAAGGTTGACCTAGGAGGTCAAAGGTTCAGAGGGTTGACCTAGGCGGTCAAAGGTAAAGGGTAGACCCAAATGGATCGCAATGATGGCCCAACGGATGAGCGATGGACCTTAGAGGTCGCCTAGATGCAATGCACATTTTATTTTGCGAAAAGTTTTGCATTTATTTACATCCTAAATGGGTGGTCCGAGGAGTGTCCTAATCTCTATGTGTGGGTTGACACGGGTTAGGTTAAAGGTTCCCACCGCTCGCGGAACGTACACGGTGAGTGGAGTAGACGAGTGACTCGAAAAATGTGAGGCAGTAGCGCACAAATTCCTGCACATCGAATACTCCGGGTAGTAGGGACCTGTGCAGTGCTGACACGGACTAGTGGTAGTGTGTGGCAAGAAACTAATTCTTTTTAAGGAGAAAAGAGAGAAGTTTTGAATGTTTGAATGATGCTATGTAATGCAATGCAGGAGAAGGAAAATAATGTACAAGGGAGCATAGCAGAGTTTTGTTTGACCCTAATACTAAGGCGAAAATAACAAAGGTACAAGGATACAAGGTATATACAAAGTACAAGTATCAACAAAGTACAAGTATTAACATTGCGGGGTGCACGGGTGGATGTGTAAACATGGCAAGTATGTGAGGTGCATGTATAAACAGGGCAAGTGTGTGCATGTGTAAACATGGCAAGTGTGTGTAGGGTGCATGTGTAAACATGGCAAGTGTGTGAGGTGCATGTGTAAACATGGCAAGTGTGCGTGAGGTGCACGTGTAAACATGGCAAGTGTGTGCATGTGTAAACATGGCAAGTATGTGCATGTGTAAACATGGCAAGTGTGTGCATGTGTAAACATGGAAAGTGTGTGTAGGGTGCATGTGTAAACATGGCAGGTGTGTGCATGTGTAAACATGGCAAGTGTGTGCATGTGTAAACATGGCAAGTGTGTGTAGGGTGCATGTGTAAACATGGCATGTGTGTGTAGGGTGCATGTGTATACATGGCAGGTGTGTGTAGGGTGCATGTGTAAACATGGAAAGTGTGTGCATGTGTAAACATGGCAGGTGTGTGCATGTGTAAACATGGCAAGCATCATGATGTGACGAAAGTTAGACCCACTAAGTTTGAAAAAGTTTCAAAGCAGTCCCCAGCAGAGTCGCCACTGTGAATACGTGTGTTTGAATTTGAGAATATTCATAGCAACATTAAAAATATGAGAGTCGCCACGCCGTTTTAATTATAGCCAAAACATTGAGAAAAGCATTTTTAGTGGGTTCGGGGGTCAAATTACAACAAGAGAAGAATATTGGACGTTATCACTCCTATTGCTCGAATTGATCGGTCTTTCTATCATGATGAATGTGTTAGTGATTTAGACCGGATCCGAAGATTGCCTACGTTCCTCTCAATGTGAGAAGCTCAGGTCAGCGTAGTTCGCAGAGAATTAGAATAGGCAGAAGAATCGGGATCATGCATAATGAGGGGGAATTACCTAAAGTTTAGGGTTTAGAAGTAGTTCCTAGATCATCCTCGGGTTGATGAACCCTCGATCATCATCGGCTATGAAATAACACGTAATTATGAAGATCACAACCCTAAATATAGCATAAATAAGGTTTTAATCTATGAACACGAAGAACATGCGAAGAACATATTATGAACATATGAATGAGCATGCAAAGAATATGAAGAAACTATGAATAAACATGTACGAACATGAATATAAAAGATCTACATTAAAAATAATGCAAGAACATGAAGAAAAAGTTAGAAAACTTACCTATGTTGGCAAGAAATAAACCTTGATCTTCTTGGAGGTTTGAATGCTAATTAGAGAGCAAAATAGTGTTTAAGAACTCCAAAACTCGGACTTAGAGCTCTCAAAATCGGGTCCCTAAACCAATAGCATGGGATTGGTTTATATAGTAAACTGAGGGGAAGATCTGATGGTCCAGATCATCCGGAGCAAGGTTGGCCGCCTGGCCATGGTTGAAGCCGGTGACAATAGTGGCCGCGTGGCCAAGATCAACCCGGAGCAAGGTTGGCCGCGTGGCCAAGGTTGCAGGCTGACTTGATTCTTAAGCTAGGGTTTCTGCATGGTTTTAAGGAAACCATTTACTACCTAATTTGATAGATTTTGTCATAAATGAGATATTTTGGGAATCCGGGACAAGTCTTTGTAAGGTTTCTAATTCCTATAAAGTCCTTGTATTTTTGGGAAAGTCCTAATAAACTCATTTTCAGGTCGGGTACTAACACATGGTCACTGAGAGGGGAATTGAAGCCGACCCCTCCAAGATCAAGGCAATCATTGACATGCCTCCCCCAAAGACGCAGAAAGAAATCAAAGGTTTCATGGGCAGACTTCAATACATCAGTCGGTTTGTGCACCAACTCACTTCCATGTGTCAGCCGATCTTCAAGCTACTCAAGAAGAATGTGGCTCTAGAATGGACCGATGCTTGCCAAGAAGCCTTCGACCAAGTAAAGCATTACTTGACGTGCCCTCCAGTTTTGGTTCCATCGCACAAAGAGAAGCCTCTCTTGCTCTATCTCACTGTCAATGATGAAGCCCTAGGGGCTATGTTAGCACAAGAACAACGAGACTCCACAAAAGAGAATGCTATCTACTTTGTCAGCCGCCGGTTTCAAGGGGCTGAGAAGAACTACTCTGTCTTAGAAAAGTCTTGTGCGGCATTGGTTTGGGTTACTCAAAAGATCAAGCATTACATGGAAGCCTTCCCAATCAAGTTGGTGGCAAAAGTGGACCCGCTCCGCTACATCTTTGAGAAGCCCTTCATGTCAACAAGAATAGCCAAATGGTACTTCATGCTCGCCGGCTACGATATCACTTACGTCACACTCAAATCCATCAGGGGGAAAGTGTTCAGTGATCAGCTTGCTGAATTCCCGTGTGACGAAGTGAAGGGGGAAGATGTACAGTTCCCCGACGAGTATTTAATTTGTGCTACAACAAAGGAAGATATGTGGCAACTTTTTTTGATGGCACGGCCAATAAGCATGTATATGTCATAGGGATGTTACTTGTTGATCCAAAGGACATCAATACTCCAATTGCTATCCGCCTCGAATTTGAGGCCACCAACAACATCGCCGAGTACGAAGCATGCATAGCGGGGCTCGAAGCGGCCCTCGAGAGAAATGTCACAAGCTTAGAGGTATTTGGTGATTCCTTACTCATCATCAATCAGACATCTGGAAAATGGAAGATTCAGGACTCAACTCTACAACAGTATGGTCAACATCTCGAGGAGTTGGTTGAACAGTTTCAAGAAATCACCTTCAACTACCTGCCAAGGGATAAGAACCGTTTCGCTGATGCACTAGCCACCATCGCTTCACTGGTCGAAATGCCCGAGGGAAAAATGGTGAAGCCCTTTAAAATCTCCCGAAGGAACAGTCCGGCTTACTGCATGAGTATCGAGATCAACGAGGTCCAAGCAAACTCTCCGTGGTATTCAGATATCATGAATTTCCTCAAGAATGGCACTTATCCCGAGAATAGCAATAAGAAGTCTCAGATGGCATTGCAAAGGCTAGCCTCTCGATATGTACTGATTGGAGACCGAGTCTACAAAAAGCACCATGAAGGGATCAATCTCCTATGCGCAAATGAGACTGAAGCTCAAGAACTAATGAACGAGATCCATGAAGGTGAATGTGGGCCCCACATGAACGGGTTTATGTTGACCAAGAAGATACTCCGTATGGGTTATTATTGGAGTACCATGGAAAGAGACTGCATCGAGAAAGTCAAAAAGTGCGCCAAATGCCAATTCCATGCCCACCTACAGCATGCTCCACCCTCACAACTTTACAACATGACCACGCCATGGCCTTTCTCTTGTTGGGGCATAGACATCATCGGCAAAGTTCACCCTACTGGCAGCAACGGACAATATTTCGTCCTAGTAGCCGTGGATTATTTCACAAAATGGGTCGAAGCACAGGCTTACCGGGTTCTCAACGCCAAGACAGTGGCCGAATTCATAAAGACCCACATCATGTGCCGGTACGGCGTTCCTCATGAAATCATCTCAGACAACGGTTCTCACTTTGAGAAAGAGATGGACGCGCTCCTGGTAGAATACAAGATTTCCAAGCACAAGTCATCACCATACCGCCCTCAAGCAAACGGCGAGGTCGAGGCAACTAACAAGACAATCGAGACCATTGTGAAGAAAATGGCCTCCACCGGAAGGGATTGGCCCGAAAAGCTACCTCTAGCATTGTGGGTCTACCGCACGTCAATACGGACAACAACTAGAGAAACTCCTTATGCACTGGTGTATGGTTCCGAAGCTGTACTACCAATAGAGCTCGAAGTCTCATCCCCACGGGTCCTCCACGAGAACCAAGTCAATGAAATCGATTTGATGCAAAGTCGATATGAACAGCTAGCTCTACTCGACAAGAAAAGGCTAATGGTACTCGAACGTACGAGAGCCTATTAACAAAGAATGGCAAGGGATTTCAACAAAAGGTGAAGCCTCGAAACATCAATGTGGGAGATTTGGTCCTAAGACAACATCCACCTAATGCCATGAACCCCCTTGGAAAATGGGGACCCCGATGGATCGGTCCGTACGTGGTCAAAAAGATACTAAGCGGCGGTGCAGTCCGACTCATGGATTTAGATGGAGATCAGCTGCCAAAGGAAGTCAACCTCGACAAGCTGAAGAGATTCTACGCTTAATAAACGAAGACCATTAAAAAAAAAAAAAAAAGAGCTCGCTAGGTTGAAAACCTGCAAGGGCGGCCTATGCAAAAATTAGAGCACGTGCAAAAAAGAAGCCCGCTAGATTGAAAACCCGAAAGAGCGGTCTAGGCAAAAAACAGGGTGCACACACACAAAAAAATAAAATAAATGGTCTTCGTTTGTTTGAACTACGGAGACCTGAGCCTCTTTACTGGAGGAACGTAGGCAACCTTCGGGTGTGGTCTAAAATATAAACAAATACCCAAATCATTTCAAATTAACGAGATGCAATTTTTATTAATTCATTGAATTATTTTGATCATTACAATGGAAATGTTGAGCCATTAAAAGACATAAAACATTAAATCCTAAACAAAGTGGTCTATTTTAGGAAAAATCTAATTTTCTCTTGGCCTTCGAAGGGCCACCCGAACGACCATCAATACTACTCTTCTTGGGAGGTCTAGGAACACTAATGCGGACCGAAACCTTCTGCGCAACAGAACGCCTCCGAGCATAAAAGTCATCCAAAGGGGTGCCGAAAGGGTCAGTCAGAATGTTGTTGACATCAGCAGCAGCTTCCTTGTATCTTAAAACACTGCTAGGCTCAAAGTCTTGCCCTAACAATTCAGCCCAAAGGGCATCGACCCAAGTAATGCCGCGGTAAATGGTGCCGAACAAATGATCCAAGTAACACTCGGGAAGAAAGATACTACCCCGATGCAGAGGGGCGAAAGCCTACCGGTTGCGATCATCCCCCAAGCTGACTGAAGCTCACTTGAGAAGTCCGGACCCATATAAGAAACTGGACGAAATATCCCATTCCTCGGAAAAGGAATTATTTGCTGGCGACCGAACTGTCTCAAAACCCGTTCTGGTTTATAAAATGAAGAGTCTCTCAATCTGGGTAAGACCACATGCTTGAAACCCAAAGTCCATTCCACGAAAGGACGACCCCAGGAAGAGGGACACCACTCAATATCAGCCGAAGTACGGGAAGCGAAGAACTTTTGCCAATTTTCTTCAGTCAAGTCTCTAATCAGCAACCGTCGCCTATGAACAGCAAAAGGAGAGAGGTCGCCGTCTGGCGCAATGCTCTCGAAGCCATATGGTCAAAAGCAAGGGACTTCCTCGTTGCATCTCGCCCGTACGATGCAATTCGTCCAGACCATGCAAAGTTTCCCCCACTATGAGAGGGATTATACTGAATCATTGCTCCTTCGCCTGCAACACAATCTCAGCCAACTGCGCATCCGCAGTACCCAGAGGAGCGACAAGCAGAACCTCGCTGAAAAGACAGACAGCTATGGCATTTCTCTTAAAGGATTGAACCGCGACATCTTCCGAATGCAAGCTGAAAAACATCGGAAGCTCAGATATGTCAAAAAACAGCCCCGTGCATCATCTTTTTCACCTCTCCAACAGGGAGATTCAGAAGGTCAACCCAAGAGTCAACAACACCGCTATAAGTACCCCAATCTGAAATCGACCTACTTTAGAGGAATTCTTGGTACCATTAGGGATAAACCAATGGGCCAGGACCTCACTAGGATAAACCTGATATTCCAGGACTGAACTCGAATTAAACTTGGAAAAATCCAGAAGCTCGCCAAGTCGATACGTATGGATGGTTTGGGCACATGAGGTCCCTAGCCGTACGGCTATGTTGGGCACCCTCATCCTCTATAAATTGAACCCCATGCTGATCATTTCAGAGGGGGGGAGAAAACGTTTTGAGAGTTGTTACTCTGCCAGTTTGAGAGTAGAAAGTGAGTTATACACATATTTGAGTGATTAGAGAGGAAGATAGGCATAACCATCATAGGTGAAGCCTCCTTCTCCCCATCTTCTTCTTCATCTCAAACTCTCTTTATCTTTGTTAATATTACTTGTTCATATTGTATTATTTTTTCTTGTTCTTGCAAAGTCTTGTCCATGTCAAGCACTTTACATTTCTTGCAAGTCTTGTCCATTTCAAGCACTATATCTATATATTATACAAGTCTTGGCCTTCCAAGATATATATATATTATGATTATATATGTATGTGATCCAAATCATGAGGTGATTCAAGGTGACCTTCACACCTAGTGTGTGATTTATGGGATAAAACCTAGGATGATCATGATTTGTTACATTTCATGTTGATGTTGTTCTTGTTTGGCCATAAGAGTCATGATTGGGGGATAAAGTTTCAATCTTTATCATCCCAACCATGACCTAGCCATAAATCACCAAGTATGAGACATAAAGATTTGATATTTGTGTTATATTTGTGTCCCTAAAGGTTTAAACTTGCATAATAAGTCCATTTTGGTGGTAAAGTTTCAATCTTTATCCACTAAAATGGTCATTTTTGCCTAAATGCCATGTTCATCAACTTTTCATAAATTTCTCCAATGATTGCCTTTGATCACACCCAAATCTTTGTTTTTGGGGTTCCTTTGGTGATCAAAGTGCATAGGAATGAACCTTCCAAAGTATTGTTATTAATCATAAACTAGAAATCAACATTCCAGTCCAGTTTCAGCAAAGATACTCTATTTTGACTGAAACTGGACTGTTTTTCTGATAAACTGTAAAAATGCCCTGGAGAGCCCTCCCCATCCGTACGGCTACTTTGGTCGGGGAGGACATTTTCCAGTTTCTTCCTTTTTGACCAGAAAGTTTGCAAAATAAACCTTTTCTGTTAAAAAACTAACTGGTTTTGTCAAAACAGTCAGTTTCTCCCATTTTGAAAACACACACACACACACACAAGCACTTTCGTTAAATAACATTAGGGAGACTCGGCTTTGTCCGAGGCGACTTGGGTGATGTGAAACTCTTCCCAAAGCGTAACCTGACCTCCGAACTAATAGAATCTCTAACCTTTTCTTTTGTTGGGTTAAATAATTAACAAAAGTGGTGACTCCGTTATGTTTTGTGAGATAACCGTGTTCGGCTTTTTCGCCCCAAAACTCATCGCGTTTCCGTGCAGGGAGGGATCCTTACAACCGTGGTGATACTTAGGGACGGAAATCCGACCGGCCAAAGGCATACCAAGAATGGCCCCAAAATCATCGACAGTCGGCACCATTTCATTAGCCGAAAAGTTGAAAGTATGGCTATCACAATCCCAAAAGGCTGCAGCGGCCTTCAACAAATCCCAATCCGGCTTCAATGTCCGCAAAGTAAAAAGAATTCGAAACCCGAAATCTTTAATGAAAGCCTTTTTGGGATGAGTCTTGAAGGAATACACGAATGTCGACAAATCCTTCTCGTAACTCTTAACAACCTCAGCATCAAGACTGAAAGGCTAGAGGCCATGGGAAAGAAGATTGCAAGCAAAATTGGGCAATAAAATGGTGTTCAAAAATGGCAGAAGAGAGCTGTTAAAATCAAATTGTCGACCAGAAGCTGATATTATAGCTGTTGGGGGATCTTTTGACCAGCAAAAGTCAAGCCCGGAATTCCGCCCCCCAGACGCGCACGCCACCCGTGCGCAAAGCGCGCGTATTACACGCCTACAAAGGGAGGCGCGTGCTTCCCAAGCCAGAATCATTTCAGTAAGCCTTGTCAGGAAAACTATACAAGAAATTTCCGCCCAGATCAAGATGCAGCTCCAATCCTTGAGCACCCAGTTGGGCACACGTTAATTTGGTCTGCCCTTAAGGCATGTCTAAAATGAAAGTAGGACAGGAATTCTCACTAAAAAAGGTTAGGGTGTCCTTCTTTAATTCTCAAAGATCAGTTTTGACAATTCATCCCCAGCAGAAAGCTCTCCGCAGTCAATTGTGCCACACACCCACCAAAAGTCAAAGTCAAACAGTCAACATCAAAGTACGACTCACGGCAACAACTTGGTCCTGGGTGAGCCACAAAATCACCACCTCCTTATCAAGCAAGATCTACAAGCAAACGGTCCTCCGGGTCCCGCACTCAAGCAAACGGCCCTCCGGGTCCCGTACTCAAGCAAACGGTCCTCTGGGTCCCACACTCAAGAAAATGGTCCTCCGGGTCCCGCACTCAAGCAAACGGCCCTCCGGGTCCCGCTTCTAGCAAACGGATCTCGCAAACAGGTCCCGCTTCCAGCTAACGGATCTCGCTACAGCAAACAGGTCCCGCTTCCAGCAAACGGATCTCGCTACCAGCAGACAGGTCCCGCTTCCAGCAAACGGATCTCGCCACCAGCAAACAGATCCCGCTTCCAGCAAACGGTCCTCTGGGTCCCGCATTCCAGCAAACGGATCTCGCCGCCAGCAAACAGGTCCCGCTTCCAGCAAACGGACCCCCAGGTCCCGCTGTCGGCCACGGTGGGCCACTTCATGCCACCAAACCTTTCATTATCACCCAAGTCGCTCAAACAGGGAGAGCACCTCTATCCCTTGCAATTTAAACTCCTGCTTTTATCGAGTCTTTTCTTTTTCTTGGTGATGTCCTAGGCGGATGTCTGTCTTTCGTCGGCGCGTTTGCTTCGCAATCCACGCTGCCGAGGGGCTCTGTAGACACCCCGCCTTGGACCTTTCAGCCCGATTGCACACTTGATTTTGTGTTTCTCTCTCTTTTAAGTGTTTTCTGTTAGTTTCTGTTACTTTGGTTAAGTTCCAAACGGGCTCCGTTAAGTCCAGGGACTAAACTGAATTACAGTTCTAACTTTGTAGTCCATTCTGTCAAAATTTGCCTTTCAGAGTCGCGCGCCTCCGCCCCCTGAGGCCAGACGCGCGCGCCTTCCGCTGCCTAGGTGGGATGCGCGCTCTTCTGGGGTGTGTCAGTTACAGATTCTGCCCAAGAATCTCTCCCTTGCTCATTATACATGATTTTGCCCGAGAAAGGTTTCTTGGAGACTCCGTTTGGCTCCAAAACACACATATTTTCAACTATAAAAACCCCTCCACTCATCAATCCAATTGGAAAAAGAAGGACTTTTTCCACCTTAGACTTTTCTCTAAACAAAACTCTAGGCAATTTACAAAAGATATTCTCTCCAAGTATTCAACCTCTTCTTCAAGACTTTTTGAAGAGGTTCTCTTTGAAGGATATTATAGATAAAATGTCTTAACTTTATTCTTTTTTCTTCTTCTTCTTCTTCTTCTTCTTCTTCTTCAATCAAATGTGCAATCACCCCAAAAACCATTTGGGACATGACACCAATGGCCCTTTCATTACAATGAATTGGCCTAGGAGTTATCTCCCTACATTCTAAACTATAAACCTCCCCTTTTATCATCATTCAAATAGGAAGAACACATCTATCTTTAAAGTGAATTATGAACAAACAAGACCGACATTGTTCGGGTGAAATGGGTATTTAAGTACTTCCCATTTCGTAACCTAAACCCCGAAACCCTCATCCCAAGAATCTCTGTTTTCGTAAATCAAACTTAGGCTCATAAACATTAGGTTTTCTTACATTCCTCAAAAACGTGGGTGGCGACTCTAAAACACAATTAGACATCCTAGGGTGATCCGCGAGCTCTAGCCTAAAGCCGTGGGCCCCCCGCCCCAGGGTATCTACAGAAAGGTACATAATTTTGCTTCTACAATTATTGTTGATAGTGGTAGTAGTGAGAATTTAGTGTCGCGTGGGTTGGTCGATAAGCTGAAGCTCGAGGTACGCAAACATCCTACTCCATATTCTGTGGGGTGGATTAGTAATATCGGCAATATCAAGGTACATGAGCAATGTTCTATTCCTATTTCCATTGGTAGTTATAAGGATGTGGTATTATGTGATATTGTTGATATGAATGCATGCCATGTTTTGTTGGGTATACTTTGGCAATATGATCTTGGTGTTCTTTATGATGGGAAAGAAAATTGTATTATTTTTAAGAAAGATGGGGTTCGTTTTCATTTTTCTGCTTTAAAAGATGTTCCTTCTACAAAAAAAGGGACGTGGAAGCCTATTGTTTCTTTATGTACTGCGAATGATTTTGCTAAAGACCTCTTGGAGGATCCTTTATTCTTGTCGTGGTTAGTCAAGGTATTGGTGGTAAGGTTGATTTGGTTCCTAAATCTCTACATGATTTGTTGGATGAATTTCGTGACATCATACCTGAGGACTTGCCTCCAGGATTACCTCCTTTGAGGGATATTCAACATCATATTGATTTGGTGCCGAGTGCTTCTTTGCCTAATCTCCCACATTATATAATGAGTCCTGCTGAACATGATATTTTGCGTTCACAAGTGGAGGATTTGTTAGGAAACGGTTATGTTCGGGAAAATATGAGTCCTTGTGCTGTTCCGGCCCTTCTTGTTCCTAAGAAGGATGGTACTTGGCGTATGTGCGTGGATAGTAGGGCAATCAACAAAATCACCGTGAAGTATCGCTTCCCTATTCCTTGTTTAGATGACATGTTGGATATGCTTCGTGGTTCCAAGGTGTTTTCTAAAATTGATTTGAAAGAGTGGTTATCATCAAGTTCGTGTGTCGACCTGGAGATGAAGAAGACCGCTTTCAAAACAAAGGAAGGGTTGTATGAATGGTTGGTGATGCATTTTGGTTGTCAAATGCTCCTAGTACTTTTATGGGATTGATGTATTAAGTCTTGAAGCCCTTTCATGGTAAATTTTTGGTGGTTTATTTTGATGACATATTGATCTATAGTACTTCGGAGGCAGAGCATCTTGAGCATCTTCGCTTGGTGTTGCAAGCTTTGAAGGACGGTGAGTTATTTGTTAATCTCAAGAAGTGTTGTTTCATGTTGAAGAAATTATTATTCTTGGGTTATGTGGTTTCTGAAGATGGTATTAAAGTAGATGAAGACAGAGTTCATGTTATTTGGGAGTGGCCTGTTCCGACGACTGTTAGTGAGGTATGGATTTTTCATGGTCTTGCTACTTTTTATCGTCGTTTCATTCGTAATTTTAGTACTATTATGGCTCCTATTACTGAATGCTTGAATAAAGGGAAGTTTGATTGGGGAGATGAGGCAACTGCTAGTTTTGCCTTGATTAAGGAGAAATTGACTAGTGCTCCTTTGCTAGTGTTACCCGACTTTTCCAAACCTTTTGAATAGAGACGGACCCTTCTGTGATTGGAATTGGGCTGTTTTGCTTCAAGGGAAGAAACCGGTGGCTTTTATGAGTCAAAAATTAGAGGAGTCGAAGCGGAAGTGGACTACTTATGAGCTTGAATTTTATGCTTTGGTACAAGCTATCAAGCATTGGGAGCAATATTTAATTCATCGGGAGTTTATTTTTCATACTGATCATGAAGTTTTGAAGTATGAATGGTAAAAAGCCTCTTAATAGGATGCATGCTCGATGGGTTACTTATTTGCAACAGTTCACTTTTGTTATTCAACACAAGAGTTGACAACATAATAAGGTAGCGGATGCTTTGAGTCGTAGGGCCAACATATTGATGATTATACGTAATGAGGTTGTGGGTTTTGATTGTTTGAAAGACCTCTATGAGCATGATGATGATTTTGCTAGTGAATGGGCCAAATGTCGCGATGGGAATCCGGTGGGATTGTTTTCATTGCAGGATGAGTTCTTATTTTATATGGATAGACTGTGCATTCCACAGGGTTTGGTTAGTGAAAGCATTATTTTGGAGGTACATAAAGCTGGGCATTATGGTCAAGACAAGACAGTTGAGTTGGTTGCGAAGAAGTATTATTGGCCTCAACTTCGTCGGGATACGCATAAGGTTGTTCAGAAGTGTATGGTTTGCCAAGAGTATAAGGGGACGTAACAAAATACGGGTTTGTATACTCCTCTTCCTATTCCTGATGGTCCTTGGGAGGATATTTCTATGAATTTTGTGCTGGGTTTGCGTCAGACTCAAATGTCCCATGATTCGGTGTTTGTAGTAGTGGATTGATTTTCAAAGATGGCTCACTTCATTCCTTGTAGAAAACCCATGATACTGCTCACATTGCAGGTTTGTTCTTCAAGGAAGTTGTTCGCTTACATAGAGTTCCCAAGTCTATTACATTGGATCGTGATACTAAGTTCTCAGTCATTTTGGCTTACTCTTTGGCGTATTTTTGATACTGAGTTAAACTTCAGTAGTTCTTTTCACCCACAGTCGGATGGGCAACGGAGGTGGTTAATAGGACGATGGGTTCTATGATTCGTTTTATGTGGAAAGTTTCAAAGAAGTGGGATTGGCTTTGTCTACTGATGAGTTTGCTTTTAACAACATGGTCAATCGAACAACGAAGAAGTCCCCGTTTGAAATTGTGTATCAAAGGCCGCCTAATCATACTCTTGACTTGGTTCCTTTGCCTAAGATTTTGGGTTATAGTGTTGCAGCTGAACACATGGAAGAGTTGATTGATGCAGTTCAACAAGAGGTCAAAGATAATATAGAGGCATCGAATGCTAAGTACAAGTTGTTGGCCGACAGGAAGAGTCGTTTGAATGTGTTTTCTGTGGGCGACTTGGTAATGGTTCATTTGCGCAAGGAGCGAGTTCCTCAAGGTACGTATCACAAGTTGCATTCTAAGAAAATCGGTCCATGCAAAAATTTGAGGAAAATTAATGACAATGAATATGTTGAGGACTTGCCGGATGGGTGGCATATTTCTCCTACTTTTAACGTGTCGGATTTGGTTAAATTTCACCCAGATGTTCCTCTCTATGTTGATGTGGATTTGGGGACGAATCCATTTAAAGTGGGGGAGCATGATGCAACACGAGTATAGCCTTCCCAAGCAGCACCAAAGGTCCGTCCGTGCAAAGAAGAAGCCGCGCCCGGACCAGCTGAAGATCCGACCGGACACGAACCAAGACCGCCCGCGCCAGGAAGGTCCGGTCGCACAAGTCTGTGATCTGCCCGGACCATTAGTTTGACGATACTTCAAATTTCTGACGTCGAGTTTCGTTCCCGTTTTTCTTTAATTATTCCTTATTTATTTTGGGTTAATTTAAAAGTCCTTTTTAGAATATGTTTTCTTATTGCTCAAGTATAAATACTCTTTTACTCTTTTGTTTGGACAAGTTGATTATTATTAATTCAAGAATTTCTTAGCAATTATTTATCCTCTTTCTCCTCTTTTATTTTCTTTAGTCAAGAATGTAACGACCCCAAAACCACCCTAATTTTCTTAACTTAAAATGAAACTTTTATGTGCATTTTATGTGTTAGAAAATATTTTTATTACTTGCATATATTATTTGAGTATATGGTTAGTTAATGTGTTAGTAGTAATTTTGTTTAAAAGGAATAAATGAGTTAGTTTAAACTTTAGGGTTCAAAGTGTAACTTTAAAGTTCAGGGGCTTAATTGCTCAAATTGAAAGTGGAAGGACCAAAGTGAAAAGTAGAAAATATCAAAAGCTTTCTTATCCTCACCTCTTCTCTTCTCTGCGTTCACATTCATATTCTCAAATTCATTTCTCTGGTGGAAGACGAAGGGAGTAAGTTTATTTTCTTATTTTAATTTATATCTTTTTAATTACTTCTCCGTTTTAAAACTAATTATATAAAAATGATCAGGGCGTTGAGTAGGTCATTTCTACCCGAACAAAATATATTTTTGCGATACTTTCTCCGGAAATAGGTAAGTTACTAATTCCCCTTAAATAGTAAAATGGTCATATATTTGTTATATGTGTGATTTGTGGTGAAATTATTGTGAAAAGAATTTATTTGTGATACTTTTTTATTTGGGACAAAGGGAGTATAATTATACTGGGTAAGTGACTTGGTTTGTATGCAAGGATGTATATGGAGTATGTTTATATACCTGAGAATGTTAGTATAAGGTTGAAAGTATACTCCTACTCGTGGGACGGTAAAATATTAACTTGAGTTAAAAAATGTTAAATAAGTATATTATAAAAATTATACTATTATTCTTGGGACGGGGAAATGAATGAAAGTATCCATAAATGAGTATATTAGTATATTAGAAAAATTATACTTATACTTTTGGGAAGGTAAAATATATAAATGGAATAAAAGAAAATTATTCTATTATTTGTGGGACGGTAAAAAGAATGAAATAAAATGGAAAGTAATGTTTGGGATGGTTGTTGTACTCCTGGTAATAGTATAAGTGTTAGTAAGTTATACTCCTATGCTTGGGACGGATGAATTTGGCTTGCAGGAGAAATTTGGGAATTTTGAGTCTGGTTTTTGGGCGACCGCCCATAAGTGCTGAAAAGTTGAGTTGTTCCATTTCAAGTGATTTAAAGTTCAATCTTGATCTAGGTCTTAGGTGATATACTATAGTACCTAGAGGGTTGTTGTGGAACACCCTAGTGTTTGAAATGGGTTCCTTTGTGAACATAAGAGTTGTGGAATTTGACTAAATGTAATTGGATTTGGTTGAACATCTTTTGATGTGGTTTGGATGGTTCATCTTGTGATGTGTTTGGCTTGGTTCCCTACTTTGGAACCATTGTCCTTGGCTGTTGTTTAAGCAAGTATTCATTACTATGCTAGTGTTATAGTCCAGCTGGTCTTGTGTTGTGAGTCCGGGACAGTGGTAGGGATTATAATGGCACACGAGCCAAGTTCATTGTAAGGCTTCTACCATGGTTTCCCATTTTTAACCCCCAGTCCAGATTGGACTTGGATGGGATGAAATATCTCCCTCGAGTGAGCATTTGGTTATGACTATGTGTCATATTTTCCTCTCTGGTTACTTTGGTTCTATTGGTTATGGTTGGGTTTCGGGATCCCGGCTTCAGCTCTTTGAGCTGCTCAGTTGATACCTCTCAGATGGTTATATGTTTGATTCGAGAACCTTGGCTCAGTATCCATGTATGAGTGAATAATTAGCCTTATGTGCTGCCTGATGAGTTGGTCGTTATTTCCAACCGGTATGGGACGGTTGGCGATAGGGAGCCTCTCATATTATGTGCTATATGCTATATGATATTTGTTGATATAGTTTCTTTATGATTATCATATCAGCATGTAACGTAGTTGCATTTTAGTAGCTTACTGAGATTCATTCTCACCCCTTATTTGTTTACTGTTTTAGATAAAGGCGAGTCCAGGGAATAGGATACTTGCACGGGAGGACGTCGTGGTGGTAAGAGTTTGGGATATAAGTTTTGTCAAGGTTACATTACATAGATGTATAACCTTTTGGGTAGAGTTCCCTTGACTTCATCATCTTGTAACACCTATATTTTGATAATGTCGGTGTATGTACAATTGTATAAAAGTTTGTAAGCCTTCGGGCTAAGTACTTCGTTTGTGAAAGAGTTGTTTGAAAGTTAAATGAAGTCTTTGAACTTCGAGTGTGGATTTTGTTAAACTTTATGAAAGTATATTTGGAAAAAATTTCCTAAAATGTTTTATGACGTCTTCCGATCGTGTCCCGAGTGTGGGGCCAAGTAGGACCACGGGTCTGGGGCACGACAGTTGGTATCAGAGCTAGGTTGTAGATGGTCTAGAATGACTAAGTGACCTAGGAGGGTAGTTGGGTAGAGAGTGAGTAACGTTGAGTGTTTTATGCAGGTAATCACTAAAGATGGGTGGAACAGAGGTTAATCAGTCAGGGCCTTCAGGGCTGGGTAATGCTAGAGAAGAGGTTCGAACAATGTTCCAAGGTATGTTTGAAACTGTAATGAAAACAATTGACGATATAGTTGAGCATAAAAGCAAGGTTGAAGCCTCAGATGTGACAAAACGAGGAGGGCAGTTAAAACCACAACCCAAGCGTGGTGATAGTAAAGAATACCAAGGGACATCTTCGCAAGCTAAGGAATCTTTTCAAGGGCCACATAATAGAAGAACTCAAGGCAAACGAGTAGGTAGCTATTGTCGGAAGGAAGTAAATTCTGAGGATAGTCGTTGGAAGAAACAAGTAAATGTATGAGATGTGGTCAGTTGGGTCACTTTCAGAGGAATTGCTCTAAATAGTTATCGAGAAGTGTAGTTGGGTCTTCTCAGGGCCAGAAGAGGGATTCTTCAGGGAAGCTTAAGGTACAAGGTAGTGTTTCTGCAATTAATCAACAACAGATTTCAGATCCTTCTATTGTGATTGGAGGTATAATTTCTATGTCTAGTTTGAAGGCACATACACTTATAGACCCTGGCTCTTCGCATTTATGTGGCTGTGCATTTTGCTTCTCGATTACATGAGTCTCCTGAGTTTCTACCTTAGGTGTTAGAGGTGTCTATCCTAAGGGGGAGTGTTTGGTGATTGATAGAGTGTTGCGCACTTGTGATGTGCAAATTTGTGAGCATGTTTTACTTGCTGGTTTAGTTATTTTGCCATAGCAAGATTTTGATATTATTGTGGTGGATTTTTATATGCTAGTGTGCTTTAATTAAGCATGGTAGATATATGTGTTTAGCATTCATGTTATTTATGCATTAAAGTCTGAAAAATGTTATCAGAAGGTTATGCCTGGTATTTGGTTTATGGGGTTGGCAGCAGAGTGTCTATAGCTAAACTAGATAATGTACTCTTCCTTTGTGGGATCTCAGATATATTCTTTATTGAGTAGTACAATGCTACAGTGCTAATATCTAGTTTAATATACCTATAACATTGGTTGAGTTAAAGGAGTAGAAGATTCAACTTGAGATATTTCTTGACAAGGGATTCATTACGTTTAGTATATCTACGTGTGATGTATCAGTATTGTTTATTATGAAAATATATGGTACTTTGCGATTGTATATTGAATACTAAGAGCTCAACCAGACAACTATAACGAATCATCACTTGTTATTTTATATGGGGGATATAATTGATCAACTTCAGAGATTAGTGGTTTATTCAGTGGTTGACTTGAAGTGATTATTATCAGTTAAAAATTTGAGATGGGTATATTTCAAAGACAGCTTTTCATACCAGGTATGGGCATCATAAATTGTGGTCATAGCGTTTGAATTAACAACTACTTCAGTGGTATTGTTGGATATGCTGAGTTGTATCTGTAGCCGTAATTGGATTGCTTTGTGAGAGGCAACAGTTGTGAAATCAAGGCATTATGTCTTCTTGTTAGAGGATATATTATTTTGAGGAAGTTTCAATTCAGGCATGGTTATTGATTCTTTAAATATGGAAGCAACAGTAATTGGAAAAATCCTACTTCAGTAGCAGAGGTATGTAACTTGTTGAGATTGGTATATGGTTAGAGATTCATTGATGGATTTCTAAGGTAGCTACACCATTAACTATATGATACAGGAAGATACACTTTCTCGATGGATTGGTAAGAATGAAACGAGTTTTTAATTGTTGAAACGAGAGTTAATGACAACTTCAGTATTGATATTGCTTAATGGATTTGACTAGTATTACAGTTATCTAGAGGATATGATCAGTGTTACTATTTTCTAGTGGATATGTCGAGTTTTACCATTATAGTGGATCTGATAAATTTATTATTCATGGTGATGCCTCGAAGAGTGATTGAGATGTTTATCCATTCAGAATTGTATGGCAGTTATGTATGCTTTGAGAAGATTTATTCCTTATGAACAAAATTATCCTACCTATAACTTGAGATTTATTGCGATTATATATCTATGGCATTAGTAAATGACCTTTATAAAGCCATATTGAAGTGTTTACCAACCATGAGAGTTAAAGTATTGGTTTTTTCAAAGAGAGTTACACATGAGATAATGTAAGTAGAGTACCATGTTATATCATCCGGGAAAGGTAATGTGTTAGAGGATACATTGACTTATAGTTCATGTTTGATAAAGCTAAATGGGGAATGTTAGAGGAATTGACATCTTGGAGTCCTTATGAGTCGAGACATGGTGTGATTTTGCGATTGTGGAAGCTTTAAGTTTCTACTCTATTGAATGATTTCAACTATAGAAAATTTCTAGTGGAATGAATGATGATAGACAACACGACTTTGTTCGTTGCTAGTGATGGAACTTTAACTTTTATAGCAGAGTATGTAGTCGATACTTAGTGGAACCAACATGCATAACGGAATTCAACTACAGGTACTTGAAGAGATACACAAGACCAATTTAATTATGAATCCAAGTAAATGTATAGTATTGAGATAAATTGAAGAGTTACATTTGATTTGTTTGACACGCAAAATTCTATGCATTCAACTAAGTCCTTGAGCTGCGAATAATCTGGAAGTAAAATATCAGTGATCAGTTGGTTGGTGACAAGCCTTTGAGATTTCTGAGTGGATATGAATCTATTGCGAAAGGTTTCATTGAAGGAGTTACACTGAATAGATGAGACCAATGATGTTGATTGATAGCGGATTGGTTACCAAGTTTTCTCACCTTATCTATTTTGAGGGTATAAATGTTAATTCCAGTTGTTACTTATTTGTTCAGAAGATTGTGCGATTTCATGGGATGCCTACGAGCATGGTATTAGATATGGGTTCCTTATTTACATCTTGATTTTAGTAAGCAATTCAGAAGGCTTTGAATTCAGAATTGAGATTTAGTACAGGTTTTCATCCTCAGACAGATGGCCAGTCAGAAAGAACCATTCAGATTCTTGAGGACATGTTGAGAACTTGTTCAGTTGATTCTTAGAATTCGTGGGATATACCTTTACTTCTCGTGGAGTTTGCTTAATATATCAGTTCTTTTGATTTATGGGGAAGAGTTAGAGATCGGGCTTGTATTCCTTCTCTTGACAAGGTTTATAATGTGTTCCATGTGTCGATGCTACGCAAATATGTTTATGATTCTTCTCATGTATGTCTAAAGTTTTAGAGGATATTGAACCAAGTATGTCCTATGAGGAGCATCCAGTTCATGTGATTGATTCTAGAATTCGAGAATTGAGAACCAAAAGTATTCCTCTTGTTAGAGTTGTGTGGAGGAACCATAATGTGGAAGAATCAACTTGGGAGCTTCGGGATGAAATGGAGAGGAAATATCCTTGGTTGTTTGATTCGTTTGGTAAGTTATCCTAAAATTCGGGACAAATTTTTTTTAAGGGGGAGTGATTGTAACGACCCCAAAACCACCCTAATTTTCTTAACTTAAAATGAAACTTTTATGTGTATTTTATGTGTTAGAAAATATTTTTATGACTTGCATATATTATTTGAGTATATGTGTTAGTTAATGTGTTAGTAGTAATTTTGTTAAAAAGAATAAATGAGTTAGTTGAAACTTTAGGGTTCAAAGTGTAACTTTAAAGTTCAGGGGCTTTAATTGCTCAAATTGAAAGTGGAAGGACCAAAGTGAAAAGTAGAAAATATCAAAAGCTTTCTTATCCTCACTTCTTATCCTCACCTCTTCTCCTCTCTGCGTTCACATTCATATTCTCAAATTCATTTCTCTGGTGGAAGACGAAGGGAGTAAGTTTATTTTCTTATTTTAATTTATATCTTTTTAATTACTTCTACGTTTTAAAAAAATATATAAAAATGATCAGGGCGTTGAGTAAGTCATTTCTACCCGAACAAAACATATTTCTGCGATACTTTTTCCGGAAATAGGTAAGTTACTAATTTCCCTTAAATAGTAAAATGGTCATATATTATCTATATGTGTGATATGTGGTGAAATTATTGTGAAAAGAATTTATTTGTGATACTTGTTTATTTGGGACAAAGGGAGTATAATTATACTGGGTAAGTGACTTGGTTTGTATGCAAGGATGTATATGGAGTATGTTTATATACCTGAGAATGTTAGTATAAGTGTTTGAAAGTATACTCCTACTCGTGGGACGGTAAAATATTAACTTGGGTTAAATGTTAAATAAGTATATTATAAAAATTATACTATTATTCTTGGGACGGGGAAATGAATGAAAGTATCCATAAATGAGTATATTAGTATATTAGAAAAATTATACTTATACTTTTTGGGACGGTAAAATATTTAATGGAATAAAAGAAAATTATTCTATTATTTGTGGGACGGTAAAAAGAATGAAATAAAATTGAAAGTAATGTTTTGGGATGGTTGTTGTACTCCTGGTAATAGTATAAGTGCTAGTAAGTTATACTCCTACGCTTGGGACGGATGAATTTGGCTTGCAGGAGAAATTTGAGATTTTGAGTCTGGTTTTGGGCGACCGCCCATAAGTGCTGAAAAGTTGAGTTGTTCCATTTCAAGTGATTTAAAGTTCAATCTTGGTCTAGGCCTTAGGTGATATCCTAGAGTACCTAGAGGGTTGTTGTGGAACACCCTAGTGTTTGAAATGGGTTCCTTTGTGAACATAAGAGTTGTGGAATTTGACTAAATGTTAATTGGATTTGGTTGAACATCTTTTGATGTGTGGTGGATTGGTTCATCTTTGTGATGTGTTTGGCTTGGTTCCCTACTTTGGAACCATTGTCCTTGGCTGTTGTTTAAGCAAGTATTCATTACTATGCTAGTGTTAAAGTCCAGCTGGTCTTGTGTTGTGGAGTCGGGACAGTGGTAGGGATTATAATGGCACACGAGCCAAGTTCATTGTAGGCTTCTACCATTGGTTTCCCATTTTTTAACCCCAGTCCAGATTGGCCTTGGATGGGATGAAACTAGCTCCCTCGACGTGAGCATTTGGGTTATGACTATGTGTCATATTTTCCTCTCTGGTTACTTTGGTTTCTATTGGTTATGGTTGGTTTTCGGATCCCGGCTTCAGCTCTTTGATGCTGCTCAGTTGATACCTCTCAGATGGTTATATGTTTGATTCGAGAACCTTAGCTCAGTATCCATGTATGAGTGAATAATTTAGCCTTATGTGCTGCCTGATGAGTTGGTCGTTATTTCCAACCGGTATGGGACGGTTGGTGATATGGAGCCTCTCATATTATGTGCTATTTGCTATATGATTATTTGTTGATATAGTTTCTTTATGATTATCATATCAGCATGTAACGTAGTTGTATTTTAGTAGCTTACTGAGATTCATTCTCGCCCCTTATTTGTTTACTGTTTTAGATAAAGGCGAGTCCAGGGAATAGGATACTTGCACGGGAGGACGTCGTGGTGGTAAGAGTTTGGGATATGAGTTTTGTCAAGGTTACATTACATATTTGAACTCCTGTTTATTGGAATTCCATATTCTTTCTATAAGTTAGCTATCAGTATGGCATGATAGTATTGAAGGAACTCTGCGTTATTGAACGTTCTTTGAAAGAATCTGTACTTAGTGATGTCCCCATTGATCTACTAAGTATCGAAGTTTGAAACTTGTATCACATACTTGTACCTTGGTATGTTCTCATTTTAACTTGTAAGTTAACCACTTACTTGTTAGAGTGGCCAATGTCCAGTTAGAAAAGACATTGACGGACAGTCCAGTTAGAAAAGACTCGTCCTTAAACTAGGGATTGCATGAGTGATCACATGCCTTCTCAGGAATTGTCTGATTACAAGGATGATTCTAGACCCCGAGCATATATGTGTGGATACCATATATGTTACGACCCACACTATTGGCTTAAGAAGCTAGGTGTACAAATTGTACCTTTGGCATTGAGGTTATAATGTACGTTACCCTGGAATTGACGGAACTTGAATGAATCCCTTTGGATTGTAGTGCCATAATCCTTTGGAAGTAAAATCTTAGAGAATTGTGACTGTATTGTTCTGCAGTCTTAAATCAAAAAGTAACTGAACCTATCCTTGTAAAAGTTATTCATAGTATTCGTTCTGGTCGTCTCTCCTTAGTAACCGGGAGGCCACGTATGAACTTACTGAGCATTCGTTCGCTCACCCCTTCTCTATAAATTTTGTTTCAGGATTTAAGTAGAAGGGCAGGACAAGGAAAGTAGACGTAGGAAGAACGGCAGTTTGAAGATTCTTATTTGGTTGTTTTAAGAACGTTTATTTTATCTTGGTGTAAGTTGAAGTGCATTGATGGTTGGGGTTGTTTCCCTGCTAAGACAAGTTTTTAAGTTACGCTTCCGCATTTATTTTAAATTGATGATGTAATAAAGGGTCAGTTGTGAATCCTAATTTGAGGTATTAATTATTGTTATTTAATGCCATTAAATGCTCAAGATACAGTAAGAAAATTCGGGGTGTTAAAGTTGGTATCAGAGCTATGGGATTAGAGCTTAAGGGATAGGAACTCTGATATTGAATAGGTTTGGTTGAGCGTTCTAGGAAGACTAGGGCTGCTTGAAGTCAAACTTCCTATTTAAGGAAATTTTCTATTTCAAGAAACTTTCTATTTAAGGAAACTTACTATTTTAGGAAAGAACCTAAGATAGAACTCCTCGAGAAATGTAGAGGAATATAAGTGAACACTTGGAAAGTGAAACTCGAAGGATTACAATAGAACGTTAATCCTATAAGTTACTTATGCAAATGATGACTATGGTCTTATATCTTTAAGTTATATGACACTGATACTGGTCATGACTTAATCGAGGTTATGGACGGATATAGAAGAAACTCGAAAATGAACTTTAAGTATAGAATGGTTAAGCAAAGAGTGATTCAGAAGTATGTACTCCAAATCCTGAAGCTGAAAGGAGAATTAAAAGATGAAAAGGTCAAGGTGAGTCTTGCATTGGGAAAGAGATGCGAGATAGGAAGGCTCGGCTAGGTTCTAGCAGAGAGTTAGAAGAAGTAAAAGAGACTATGAGTCAAAATGAGAGGGACTACCATGAGGTCAGAAAGAGGGCCTATCAATGGTATTATGAACTGGAAAAGTTCAAGGAAGAAGAGGATAGAGAGCTTAAACCGACCACACTTATAGGTAATGAAGCACCAAATGAGGAAGAATTAGTAGCTGATGATAAAATCGAGGAAGTAGATATCAATCTTGAAGGCAATAAAGCTAATCCAATTGAAATTGATAATGATGAACCGCTAATGGTATCGGTTCGTAGGTCCAGAGGAAGACCAAGAGGATCTAAGAAGGCTTCAAAGGTGCCTAAGCGAAAGACCTAGGGGAAGGCCTAGGAAGGTGTTGTTCCATGATTGAAAAGTGGAACGTAAAGTTATTTTATGGAATGATGATTAGTTTTAGGCTAGAGGGAAACGCTAGAATTTTTGTTTTGCTTAGATTCATTCCAGAATATTCTCTGCAATAAAAGTTTGATTATTTTATGGCAAATGACTTTGTTGACTGTTCGTTCTTAAATAATTAAGCGTGTGAGCTAATCTAGAATGAGAAAGTATGGTCGAGTGAAAGGACCATGAGTATAATTGGTGTATTGAAACGGCCAAGTAAAATTAGTTTTGGTCTAGTGAAACGATCGAAACAAGAATAAAGTGACCTATGAAATGGTCAAGAGAAAGTATTTGACTTATTGAAACGGTCAAGTAAAGTTAATTTTGATCCATTAAAGCGATCGAAACAAGAATGAAATAACCTATTGAAACGGTTAAGTATAATAGTAATTGGCTTAGTGAGACGGCAAGTGTGAATGAAAATAGGTCTAATGAATCGACCTGATAATAAGTAAAGTCTAGTGAAATGACTTCGTTAAGTAGAATTGGTCTATTGAAACGACAAAGATCTAGTAAACCGATCTCTTGTAAAAGTTACGTCTTTTGGGACGGCCTATTTATTTGAAAGTATTAAGCATAGTAGCAATGCTTGTATTAGCGTGAGTAATAGTGTTAAAAAATGCAAGTTAACCTGGAACAAGTAAGAATGGTCTATTGAAATGACCGATGAAAATAGTAATGGTCTAATGAAACGACCAATAAGTCTAGTAAAGTTGACTAATTAAGATAGTGATGGTCTATTGAAGCGACCAGTAGTTTAGTGAATGACCTATAATTGAATGTTAGTCTGTAGAGACGAGCGATAGTATGAGAGTGCGTGAAACGTCTCGTATTCATGATAACTAATGATAGTATCATATTATCCGAAAAGTGTTCAAAACGCCAGAGTGGCTGAGTTATGATGCTACTCAAGGAAGTATGACGGTGAACGACTATGGTGCTAGATTCACCGAATTGCTAGAAGTTTCCCTAACGCTCTTCGATGATGAAGCGCAAAAGGCTCGAAAATTTGAAGCTGGTTTGAGCAACCGAATCAAATACAGAATTACTCCATTAATGCTACCAACCTATGACCAAGTGTTGGATAGGGCAAGGATAGTAGAGAAAGAATCAGAAATAGTTATCGCGGTAAGCGAGAGAAGAGAAGAAGAGTCAACTGAGAAAGAGTCGACTAAATCTAAAGGATGGGAATAATAATAAGCGGACGGCTACTGACGATCGTGAAAAAGAAGGTAGTACAAGTAAGTACCAGAATAAAGACTGCGGCAATAGAAATAATGATAATAAGAACGACGCCAAAGGGCAATGTTCTGATAAGAAGTGCCAAATGATTGCTTGGCTAGGAATGTGAATTTAATTCCTGATGTGTTAGAGAATTCTTTAGTTATGGATATTCAAACTAGAGAATCGATGCCTATTACGTCTATATCTAGGAAGTGTCCTTTGAAATTGGACGAGAAAGAACTTGAGGTTGATCTCATTAGTTTAGGACATTGAGAATTTGTTGTAATCTTGGGAATGGACTAGTTGGCTGCATGTGGATTGTTTAAAGAAAGAAGTCCACTTCAGATTTCTATCTAGAAAAGGGTGATGTTCTCAAGGAACGAAACCTAGAACCCGATCGAACCTTATCTGTAATGAAGGCTCGTAAACTATTAAGAAAAGGGTGTGAAGGATTCCTGGCATACATAGGTGAAACAGAAGAGAAGGAGTAACCTTAGAGTCACTTGAAGTAGTGAATGAATTTCAAGATGTGTTTCCTGAGGAATTACCTGGTGTACCACCAGTAAGGGAAGTAGAGTTCTCCATCGATTTAGTACCAGAAAACCACACTATTTCGAGAGCACCGTACAAGATGGCTCCAACAGAGTTGAAAGAACTAAAGGAGCAGTTGCAAGAACTTTGGACAAGGGGTTGATTAGACCGAGTGTATCACCATGGGGGGTGCACCGGTGCTATTTGTGAAGAAGAAAGATGGATCTATGAGGCTATGTATTGACTATAGAGAATTGAATAAGGTGACGGTTAGGAACCAATACCCGCTGCCGAGAATTGATGATTTGTTTGATCAATTGAGGGGAGCCTGTTATTTTTCAAAGATTGATCTTAGATCCGGATATCATCAGCTGAGGGTCAAGGATGAAGATGTGGCGAAGACAGCGTTTAGGACAAGGTATGGGCATTATGAGTTTGTCCTGATGCCATTTGGGTTAACAAACGCACCAGCTGCATTCATGGAGTTGATGAATAGAATATTTCAGAGTACTTAGACAAATGTGTGATAGTATTCATTGATGATATTTTGGTGTACTCGAAGACAAAGGAGGAACATGCTGAACATCTGAGGATAGTACTAGAAATTTGAGGAGACAAAAATTATACGCGAAGTTTAAGAAATATGAATTCTGGTTGGAGAAAGTAGCATTTTTGGGACACGTAGTGTCGAAAGAGGGAATTTCTGTGGATCCGACAAAGGTGGAGGCAATAATGGATTGGGAAAGACCGACTACAGTAACCGAAATAAGGAGTTTCTTGGGTTTAGCTAGTTACTATAGAAGGTTCGTAGAAGGATATTCGAAGTTATCAGGACCATTGACGAAGCTGAGCAGAAATCAGCCAAGTTCGTTTGGTCAGAAGAATGTGAGAAAATCTTTCAAGAATTGAAGAATAGATTAGTATCTGCACCAGTATTAAACACTACCGACAGGGACGGAAGGTTTTGTTATCTACAGTGATGCATCGTTGAAAGGACTAGGCTGTGTACTGATGCAAAATGAGAAGTGGGATAGCTTATGCATCTAGGCAGTTGAAAGTGCATGAAAGGAACTACCCGACCCATGATTTGGAGTTAGCAGCAGTAGTGTTTGCCTTGAAAATTTGGAGACATTATCTGTATGGCGTGAAATGTCAGATTTTACAGATCACAAGAGCCTTAAGTATATCTTCACGCAGAAGGAATTGAATATGAGACAACGGAGGTGGCTAGAACTTCTCAAGGATACGACTGTGAAATATTGTATCATCCTGGGAAAGCCAACAAGGTGGCAGATGCCTTAAGTAGGAAGAATCACGGAATGTTGGCTACGTTGATCTCTAAGGGGGTAAGCATATGGAAGATGTCAAGGAGATGAACTTGATAGTAAAAGTAAGCGGATACTTGGCTCGACTGACGTTACAACCTGCATTGTTGGGCAGAATTAAAGAGGCACACGAGTTAGACGAGGAGAGAGAAACTCTAATCGGAAAAGGGCAAGCAAAGGATCTTCACATGGGCGAAGATGGAATTCTGAGGTACCAAAAGAGAGTATGGGTGCCAAATAATGATGAAATTAAGAGAGAAATACTGAGAGAAGCTCATTGCTCAAAGTTCTCTGTACATCCGGGGAGTACTAAAATGTATAGGGATCTTAAGGAGTCATATTGGTGGAATAATATGAAGAATGACGTGGCAGAGTATGTGCATAGATGTCTGACGTGTCAACAAGTTAAGAGTGAACATCAGAAGCCAGCAGGGTTACTGCAATCATTACTAATTCCCGAATGGAAGTGGGAGAATATTGCTATGGATTTCGTTAAGTGGGTTGCCAAAGACGGCAGGGAAGTATGACGCTATATGGGTTATCGTAGATCGATTGACGAAGTCAGCACATTTTCTGGCAATCAAGAAGACTGATTCGTTGGAAAAGTTGGCCAAGTTGTATATCGACGAGATAGTAAGGTTGCATGGGATCCCGGTCACAATCGTGTCTGATCGAGATGCTAGGTTCACTTCGAAATTTTGGAACAGCCTACAAGAAGCATTGGGAACAGAATTGACCATGAGTACGGCGTTTCATCCACAGACGGATGGGCAGTCGGAAAGGACTATCCAGACACTGGAAGACATGCTGAGGGCTACTTCGTTAGATTGGCCCAATGCATGGGACGAACATTACCGTTGGTGGATTCGCATATAACAATAGCTTTCATACCAGTATTGGAATGGCACCATATGAAGCATTGTATGGGAGGAAGTGTAGATCACCGGATGTTGGGACGAAGTCGGCGAGAGGAGGTTAAGTGGACCGGAACTTGTACAAGTCACGGCGGATAAGGTACAACAGATCCGGAAGTGGCTACAGACTGCACAGAGTAGAGAGAAATCTTACGCAGACAATAGAAGGCGAGAACTGGAATTTCAGCCAGGGGATCGAGTATTCCTAAAGATATCACCCACGAAGGGAGTTATGCGTTTTGGGATTAAGGAAAAGTTAAGTCCACGATATGTGGGACCATTCGAAATTCTTGATAAGATCGGGGAAGTGGCTTATCGATTGGCGTTACCGCCGGTATTAGCTGGAGTGCATAATGTGTTCCATGTCTCCATGCTAAGGAAGTATATTCATGATCCGAGTCATGTGATAGAGTACAAACAGTTAAGAGTTCGGGCAGATTTGACGTACGACGAACGACCAACCAAGATCGTCGACAGAAAAGACGAGGTCGTAAGAAAGCGTACGGTTCCCTACGTAAAAGTGCAATGGAGCAATCACTCAGAAAGAGAAGCGACATGGGAACAAGAAAGTGAAATGCTAGCGAATTATACCCGGACATTTCTCGGATTAAGGCGTGTCCAAGTTTGAGGACAAACTTCTTTTAGGGGTAAGAATGTAATACCCGCACATTTTTTTTTTCTTTTTTTTTTTATTATTTAATGAGTCACATTAAATTAAGAGAACAATTAATGAGTGGGCCGAAAAAGAATGGGTTGGCCCGAAATTTTTAATTAATAAACCCAACCCAATTAATAATCAATCCAAGGTATAAATACTTGAGTTAGTGAATGTTAGGGTATTTTTGTTTGTATCAAAAACAATCAAACACAAAAAGGAAAAGAAAAAAAACCCTAGTTCTACCCTAGCAGCCGCCGAACCAAGGAAGAGGGAGAAGAAAATTTTCGCCATTGTTTTGGAAGAAGTAATCCGATCATTCTCAAGGTAATGCTAAATCCTACTCTCCAAAATTTGTTTCATTGAATTCGGATTAATAAATCATAAGTTATGCATGCTTTAAGAATACAAATATTAGGGTTTTTGCATGCTAGTGATTAATGATAAAATTTTAAAGGTTAATGGAGTTGATCTAAATGCTATGGAAAAATAGTGATCGTAATACTAGCTTTATTTTAAGATTTATTTTATAATCATGATTAGAATTGATTAATATTATGCAATGCTTGGGAATTGAACATATAAATCATTGAGGTTGAATTGGGTTTATCAAAAGAAAAAAAAATATGGATCTCCCCAAAATCACATTCGGCCGAATGGCCTATTAATCATTGGAGAATTATTTTGTTGATTTTGTTATTGGGTTATGAATAAAATCGATGTTTGGAAATTTAGAAAAGTTTAAAGAATTAGAAAGATGATCAAACTCAAGGAATCTTAATGGGGTATGATTCGGTTTTGGCTACATAAATTGGGTGTTGATTCTTGATTGATAATGTTAAGAATTGGGACGGAAAGTTAGTGTTTTCGTTAAGTTTATAATGAAAAGAAACCATAAGCTTTAAAGAATTGTTAGAAGTTAGAAAACTAACTTGAAAGGATGAAATAGTTACTTAGAAAACTTGAAAGTTAGAAAGTTAACGGAAAAGAGGAAGATTAAAAGATTTCAGTTAGTTTCCTAACAGAAAAGGACTAAACTGAAAAAAAAATAAAGTTAAAAGTAATAAAAAGGGAAAACCTTTGTAGTTAGAGGGGCCTAAGTGATTAAAAAGAAACTTGGGGGACCAATCTGCAATTAATCCAAAGTTGAAGGACTAATTTGCAATTAAACTAAAGTTAAAGGAAAAATTTGCAATTAATCCAAATTTGAATGACTAAATTGCAATTAAACTAAAGTTAAAGGACCAATCTACAATTACCCTAAAGTTGAAGGACCAAATTGCAATTAACCCAAAGTTGAGGGACCAAATTATAATTAACCCAAAGTTAGAGGACTTAATTACAATTATATTAAAGTTAAAGGACTGACTCGCAAATCAAAGTCAGAAACTTAAACGTAAGGAAGGAGTAACGAAGTATAGAAGTTAAAACACATCTCTTAGTTAACTAAGTAGAAGTAGTTAACAATGTTGAGAGTACTAAAGTAAATTACTCGGTGCCTTGTAGATTTGCACAGAGGGAAGATTGCAAGGAAAAGCAATTCAGGTAAGGGATTACGTTCCTTACAGTATTTGAACTCCTGTTTTGGAATTCCATATTCTTTCTATAAGTTAGCTATCAGTATGGCATGATAGTATTTGAATGAACTCTGCGTTATTGAACGTTCTTTGAAAGAATCCGTACTTAGTGATGTCCCCATTGATCTACTAAGTATCGAAGTTTGAAACTTGTTATCACATACTTGTACCTTGGTATGTTCTCATTCTACTTGTAAGTTAACACTTACTGGTTAGAGTGGCCAATGTCCAGTTAGAAAAGACATTGACGGGACAGTCCAGTTAGAAAAGACTCGTCCTTAAAACTAGGGATTGCATGAGTGATCACATGCCTTCTCTCAGGAATTGTCTGATTACAAGGATGATTCTAGACCCCGAGCATATATATGTGGATACCATATATGTTACGACCCACACTATTGGCTGGAAAGCTAGGTGTACAAATTGTACATTTGGCATTGAGGTTATAATGTACGTTACCCTGGAATTGACGGAACTTGAATGAATCCCTTTGGATTGTAGTGCCATAATCCTTTGGAAGTAAAATCTTAAGAGAATTGTGATTGTATTGTTCTGCAGTCTTAAATCAAAAAGTAACTGAACCTATCTTTGTAAAAGTTATTCATAGTATTCGTTCTGGTCGTCTCTCCTTAGTAACCGGAGAGGCCACGTATGAACTTACTGAGCATTCGTTCGCTCACCCCTTCTCTATAAATTTTGTTTCAGGATTTAAGTAGAAGGGTAGGACAAGGAAAGTAGCCGTAGGAAGAACGGCAGTTTGAAGATTCTTATTTGGTTGTTTTAAGAACGTTTATTTTATCTTGGTGTAAGTTGAAGTACATTGATGGTTGGGGTTGTTTCCCTGCTAAGACAAGTTTTTAAGTTACGCTTCCGCATTTATTTTAAATTGATGATGTAATAAGGGTCAGTGTGAACCCTAATGAGGTATTAATTATTGTTATTTAATGCCATTAAATGCTCAAGATACAGTAAGAAAATTCGGGGTGTTACAGTTGGTATCAGAGCTATGGCTTTAGTCTTATGGGAGGAACTGAAAGTTAGGACTAATGGAGAACTTAGTACTTGACTTGAATAAGATCTTACTTGAGGAAGTTCAAGTGATAAAATCTATCTCTAGGAATAATACTAAGAGTGTACGTAAAGTATGAATATACTTAGGGAAGTAGAACCTCTTCATTGCATGTCTATTTATATTCTACTAATATGTTATAATGGAATCTTGGGACAATGTGCTAATTAAGCTTACTATTGGTGTGTGTAGGATCATGCCGAGGAGACCAATGAAATCGGTAAGGTACAGTGCTACCCTAAAGGAAGAAATAGAAGCCAAAGAGAAGATCATTAAGCAGCTAACCAAAGAACTTCGCACAACTAAAAGAGAGCTTAGGAAGGAGACTCGAGGAGTCGGCAGCCTACAGAACGTCATCAAAGAATGTGATGAGGACATAATGTATGTAGAAGGAAAGTTAGCAGTACAGCTAAAGAAGGTCAAAAGCCTAGAAAGCCATGTGATTAGAGCTAATCGCGAATGGAATCGAATCAGTGTACAACTGGTAGATGAGATAGGGCAAAATAATGAACTGAAGAAGAAGATAGATGAGCAAGAAGCTTATGAGGAAGAGCTTAGGGCGGCTGAGAAGTTAGAATTGCAAGAGAAATATGACCAGCTCGAAGCAGAGCACGCACAATGTGGGAATTGATGCAATTGGTTACAAAGTAGTTATTGGGATGGATTTTCTTTTTATTAGTAGAGTAATGCAATTAGACTTTTTACTTATGTTAAGTTGAATTTTGGGTGTATTTTGAGATGTTTAAATCTCACACCCTAGTTGAATAAAGTTGGTTATTCAATTTAAATACCAGAATTATAAATTGTCTATGATTGTTAGACTAAAAGTCAACTTGTCAAGAAAAGACAAGAGAAAATGTCGGATTGATTTGAAATAATCTCCGTGACCATGGTACGAAGTAAGACGACCATTGGAATAAGTTAAAGCTAGTTAAGTAATAAAAACTAGTGAAATAAAGAAATAATAATCAACCAAGTAAAACGGTTGTAAATTATGAAGTACGAAAACTCCTGAACCGGAGAAGAAAGGTTAAGTAAACTAACCAAATCTGAATAATGGTCTAGTACAAAAGACCTACGAACACGATCAAAACTAACAAGTAACCGTTAGCAAAAGAATAGTAATGTTAAGTATACCATGAACACTGCGCGTATTGTGTAGTGATGAATATTGCTAGAGCACGAACTTGTTCTAAAGTAAAAAGTAAAATTTGCAGATGAATACCAGAAGTGGAAACAACAGAAATGGCGAGGGCAATGACAACAACACCGGTAATGCAGGCGGGCAGTTGGACCCGGCACTGGTAAACGTTTTGCAGACGCTATCACAGACAGTAGCTGGGATAGGTCAGACTGTTGCTGGACTTGCTCAACCACCACCACAAGCTCCATTACGTGACTCGCTAGAGTTATTCCAAAGGAGGAATCCAGATTCGTTCTCGGACACAGCTAAGGAGAAGCCCGAGGATTGGATTAAGAGCACTGAGCGTATATTCAAAACGCTGAACTGCACTGAAGAGCAGAAAGTAGTATTTGCGACATTCATGCCAAAAGGGAAGGCTCAGTCGTGGTGGGAGGCAGAAAAGCGAGCTGCTGTGGCTCGTGGTGACGCTGCATTTACATGGTCCAGGTTTAAGGTTATCTTTAATGAGAAATTCTATCCTGCAAGCACAAGGAACGCCAAGGTGACAGAATTCCTAACTTTGGTGCAAGGGAGTATGACAGTGGCTGAGTATGGTGAAAATTTCACCGATCTGCTAGAGTTTGCGCCAAGGTTTTTCGATACTGAAGAACAGAAAGCAAGGAAATTCGAAGTCGGATTGAGTGATCGAATTAGGTACAGAATCACACCGTTAGCTCTGACTACGTATTCAGCGGTGCTGGACAGGGACAAAATAGTGGAAAGAGAGTCGGATAACTATCGTAACCGACGAGAAGAGAAAGGAAAGACAGTAGCTGAAAAGGCAGAAGGAAACAAGGGCGGTAAAGACCACAACAACAATAAGAGGAAAGCGGTAGATGACGGTCGCGATAAGGGTAGTCATGGCAATAAGCACTCCAACAACGGCCATAGTGGAAATGGTCGGAACTCCAATGACAACAGGCGTGAGTGGAATAAGGGCAAGGGCCAAGGTTTCGCCAGTAATGATAAATGTACCATTTGTGATGGAGCTCACAGGACATAGGTTTGCTGGTATAAGGAGCGGCAGTGCTACAACTGTAAGAAGGTGGGACACCCGAAGCGGAAGTGCCCAGAACCTAAGAAAGATGAACCAACTGCAGGAAATAAGGACAACGGAGGAGGAAACGGTGGAGGCCGTGGTAGGATGTACACCATGACCGTAAAGGCAGCTGGAGTAAATACAGATCTTGTGGCAGGTACGATGCAGTTAAATTCTCGTGATGTTTATGTATTAGTAGATACTGGAGCTACTCATTCAGTAGTTAGTAATGCTATGGAAAGGAAGTTAAAACTACACCCAGAGAACTTAGAGATGCCTTTAGTAATAGATACACCTACTAAAGACGCTATCCCCATTACTACCTCTTATAGAAACTGCACTTTAGGGATAGGAGGCACGAGCGTAAGTATCGACCTCATTGAACTAGATATGTCGGAATTTGACGTAATACTGGGAATGGATTGGTTGGCTTTGCATCAAGCTAACGTGAACTGTCAAGAGAAGATAGTGACGTTCCTAGGAGAAGGTGGTAAAGAATACAGATTTGTGGGTTCAAGGCCGAGGAAGAGGATAGGCTTCATCTCGGTGATGAAGGCCCGTAAAATGTTGAGAAAGGGATGTGTAGGATTCCTGGCACACATAGGTGAAACAGGAGAAAGGGGAGTAACCTTAGAGTCACTGGAAGTAGTGAAGGAATTTCAAGATGTATTTCCGGAAGACTTACCAGGTATACCACCAGTAAGGGAGGTAGAGTTCTCCATCGATTTAGTACCAGAAACCACACCTATTTCGAGAGCACCGTACAGGATGGCTCCAACAGAGTTGAAAGAACTAAAAGAGCAGTTGCAAGAACTGTTGGACAAGGGGTTGATTAGACCGAGTGTATCACCATGGGGTGCACCGGTACTATTTGTGAAGAAGAAAGATGGATCTATGAGACTATGTATTGACTATAGAGAATTGAATAAGGTGACGGTTAGGAACCAATACCCGCTGCCGAGAATTGATGATTTGTTTGATCAATTGAGGGGAGCCTGTTATTTTTCAAAGATTGATCTTAGATCCGGATATCATCAGCTGGGGTCAAGGATGAAGATGTGGCGAAGACAGCGTTTAGGACAAGGTATGGGCATTATGAGTTTGTCGTGATGCCATTTGGGTTAACGAACGCGCACCAGCTGCATTCATGGAGTTGATGAATAGAATATTTCAGGAGTACTTAGACAAATGTGTGATAGTATTCATTGATGATATTTTTGTGTACTCGAAGACAAAGGAGGAACATGCTGAACATTTGAGGATAGAACTAGAAATTTTGAGGAGACAGAAATTGTACGCGAAGTTTAAGAAATGTGAATTCTGGTTGGAAAAAGTAGCATTTTTGGGACACGTAGTGTCGAAAGAGGGAATTTCTGTGGATCCAACAAAGGTGGAGGCAATAATGGATTGGGAAAGACCGACTACAGTAACCGAAATAAGGAGTTTCTTGGGTTTAGCTGGTTACTATAGAAGGTTCGTAGAAGGATTTTCGAAGTTATCAGGACCATTGACGAAGCTGACATAGAAATCAGCCAAGTTCGTTTGGTCAGAAGAATGTGAGAAAAGTTTTCAGGAATTGAAGAATAGATTAGTATCTGTACCAGTATTAACACTACCGACTGGAACAGAAGGTTTTGTTATCTACAGTGATGCGTCATTGAAAGGACTAGGCTGTGTACTGATGCAAAATGAGAAGGTGATAGCTTATGCATCTAGGCAGTTGAAAGTGCATGAAAGGAATTACCCGACCCATGATTTGGAGTTAGCAGCAGTAGTGTTTGCTTTGAAAATTTGGAGACATTATCTGTATGGCGTGAAATGTCAGATTTTTACAGATCACAAGAGCCTTAAGTATATCTTCACGCAGAAAGAATTGAATATGAGACAACGGAGGTGGCTAGAACTTCTCAAGGATTACGACTGTGAAATATTATATCATCCTGGGAAAGCCAACAAGTGGCAGATGCCTTAAGTAGGAAGAATCACGGAATGTTGCGACGTGATCTCTAAGGGAGTAAGCATATGGAAGATGTCAAGGAGATGAACTTGATAGTAAAAGTAAGCGAATACTTGGCTCGACTGACGTTACAACCTGCATTGTTGGGCAAAATTAAAGAGGCATAAGAGTGTAACGAGGAGAGAGAAGCTCTAATCGAAAAGGGGCAATCAAAAGGATCTTCACATGGGCGAAGATGGAATTCTGAGATACAAAAGAGAGTATGGGTGCCAAATATGATGAATTAAGAGAGAAATACTGAGAGAAGCTCATTGCTCAAAGTTCTCTGTACATCCGGTGAGTACTAAAATGTATAGGGAATCTTAAGGAGTCATATTGGTGGAATAATATGAAGTGACGTGGCAGAGTATTTGCATAGATTCTGACGTGTCAACAATTTAAGAGTGAACATCAGAAGCCAGCAGGGTTACTGCAATCATTACCTTCCCGAATGGAAGTGGGAGAATATTGCTATAGATTTCGTAAGTGGGTTGCCAAAGCCGGTAGGGAAAGTATGACGCTATATGGGTTATCGTATGATCGATTGACGAAGTCAGCACATTTTCTGGCAATCAAGAAGACTGATTCGTTGGAAAAGTTGGCCAAGTTTATATCGACGAGATAGTAAGGTTGCATGGGATCCCGGTCACAATCGTGTCTGATCGAGATGCTAGGTTCACTTCGAAGTTTTGAACAGCCTACAAGAAGCATTGGAACAGAATTGACCATGAGTACGGCGTTTCATCCCACAGATTGGGCAGTCGGAAAGGACTATCCAGACCCTGAGGACATGCTTGTTGGTAGTGGTGCCCTAGGCACGTTTAATAAACGTTGTAATTGTTATCATTTATTTCATATCAATAAAGAGATGTTTTGATTATTATTTGTTGTTCATGTTTACTTATAATAATCCCCGTCCCTAGTACTTGTAAGGCACTAGTATAAAGGCTAAATGATCATGGGGATGAAATGTTAGATTTATGGGTACTTGTTTGGAACAAGGTACTGGACATGACCCGCTGTATGAGATTTATGTCATGGTCTATGTCGTACATATATCTCATATTAGTTATGTCATTTGAATCCTTAGACATGAAGTTATTATAGTCTTCCACTTGATGAACATGTGTTTGACATATTCAAACGCTACCTTAACACGGTAGTTATAAAGGGTATGATTGGCATAATCGTATTCCCGTTGGGAAGAATAATAGCTAAATGGATTTGTCCCTCACGGAGAGATGTCAAGCTTGGCCTCTCGTAGGAATGATGTTGATGAAATGTTCGGCCGGACTCAAATGATTGATTGGATCAATGTCATTTGGATTATCAACATATTCGGAATCGAGAAAGTATTGAACAAAACAAGTTGACTGTTTGACCATGACTTGTGTTCAATGACATCGTGGACAAAGGGATTATGAATATTCTAAAGGAATGCGAACTTGTATCTAGTTATACTATTTGGGTAGGTATGACGGTTTGCTAGAACCTAATCATATCTTATGGGATCATGTTTGAGCCCATTGCCAACTTAGTATAATCCTAGAGGGTCACACATAATAGAACGAATCTTAAATAAGAGGACTATATTGGTATTTAGGGCCGGAGGACCTCCAAGGAATTTCTGGAATGTTCTGGGCCTCCTGGTCAACCAAGCGGGCGCTTGGGTTGCACCAGGCGGGCGCCTGAACAGCCAGAAAAGAATTGGTCTTTCTGCCCAAACAGCGGGTGCCTGGGTAGGACCAGGCGGGCGCCCGGTATGCCGATTGGAAATTTCCTAATTTGATTAGGAATGGTTTTTGGCACAAGATTCCTATTTGGAATAGGTCTTAATTGTGTATAAAAGCACATAATTCGGCCCTTGACGGCCATATTGACAATTGCTTTGTGAGTCTCAAAGAGTTTGAGAGAGATTTTATTTTGTTCTAAAGATATCATTGATTGAGGAACAAAATAATTCACAAATAAATTCCATATAGTTCTTTATTATATTGTGAAAGTGTGTTTCATAATATTGGGTCTAGCAACCAAGATCAAAGAAGCTCCTTTGATATTCGTTCGAAGTGTGGATACCGCTAGAGGGTGAAAATCATCATCTTCAAAGTTCGTGTTCAAGCTTTGTGATCGTGATCAAGTTTTCAAATCTCCACCAAAGACCAGAGAAAAACTTTGATAGCCATCAAGGGTTAGTTATTCTCTATTCATCTTGTTGTATTTGATTTAATCATATGAACGGATCCATGGGTTTGGGTTTCTTAAAATTTTATTGCTATATACCGCTGCGCATGTTACTTGGAAACCCAACAGTGGTATCAGAGCCCCGTTCATGTTGATTAATTCAATACTTGGATCATGTTATGTGTATAAAAAATTGTTTATGTGCCTTGTATGATATGAATATTGGAATATATGATACTTATGTGTTTTGTGATTTTATGTGGTTTAATGTTTTGCAACTTTAATCGCACGATTCATCGCAATAAAAATTATGGTGGATTCTGAATTATTTCGATTATTGAATTTTGATTGGATCAAGTTTTAATAATCAAGAAAAATAATTTTGAGACAAATTTTCGAACTTTAAAATTATATACTATTCTGGCCATTCAAGCGGGCGCCTGGGCCTTTGCAGGCGGGCCTCGGTGGTCAAAATTTGTTCTGATTTGGTTAAAATCTGAATATGGAATTTTCGATAAATTCGACAAAACCAGTAACAAAACCATCCAGACTTGTTGATCTGGAATGAGTTTTGGGTAGTTGGTTTTGTGTTGAATTTTGGGGTTTGATTTTCCTATTTGTTTTAGTCTTGTGATTCCTAGATTGGTTCAAGTTTTGGATGGCTAATCTGCGTTCATCGAGATTGTGTTTCCCAAAATTTATCGCAATCAAAGTTTCAAAGATAAAACGAAGTTAGAATTATGAAGAGTTCATAATTGCTAAAATTGAGAAACAAAGTTCTTGATTCATGATTGGAGATCCATGTGGAATTGTGAATGCAATTGGCCTACGTTCATCGAGACCATCTATTGCTTAGTTTCGGCCACATGGACTACTTCTTGGTTTCTTGAATTAGTGCGGGATTGTGGTTGCCTAATGGCTTAGTTCGACCGCGCTTCTTGTTGTCTTGATTTGGAGATAATAACCCAAGTTGAAATAGTCTCATCCTCATAATTATAGAGAAACTAATGACACATAAATATCATGCTTAAATTAATGGGATTAATTTAGTGGCTAAACTTGATGTGTAACATGTTTATATTATGTGCTCATAAATGTGTTATATGCTATATGTGATGAACCTTCAAAGAAAGTTTTAAGTCTTTTATTGCCATGCCATGATTAAAACACATGTTTAGTACATTAAGTGACTCTAATGTAGATTCTCCCTAGCAAGATGCATTAAAATTTATTTATGTATGAGCAAGATAATAATGTGGGCACGCCCTAGCGGGACACATTAACTATGCGTTTAAAATGGTTAGACTTAATTGGGCGTCAAAACAGTTTTTGGGCCTAGGCAAAGATGAGGTTTTAACATGCTTTTTGAAATTGGATTTCTTAAAGAATCTCATAAAAGGAACTAAGAGTCATATGAGATATGATTGACAAGAGTTGTCTACCTAATTAATTTGATTTTGTGTAATCCGCCTTAGCGGACTTGAAATTAAATTAAAGTTGGATCTTAACCCATTTAAATTATATTACATTGGATGTATATGAAGGTTATATAATTTAGTGGGAGTATTTTATTTGAAAAATACATTATTTATCTCTTTAATGAAAGTCGGTACTTATTAATTTTGGAATTTTGCATATTGTAGATAATGACTAATAACACTCATCAATGTCATTGCGATCGATCCTCGAGAAGGATAACTCGAAGAGAATGGTACTAACTTTATGGATTGGATCCGTAGCATAAGAATCGTTCTTAGGCAAGAAGATAAGCTGTACATCTCGATGGGCCTCTCTGCCTGAACCACCGCCTTACTGCCCCTAGGGTAGAAAGAGACAATTACAAGAAACATCGTAATGATTCTAGAGATGTAAGTTGTCTCATGCTGCTGCTATGTGTTCGAAACTCCAACAAAGTTTGGAACATTTGGAAGCCTATGAGATAGGCGTGGAGTTGAGAACCATGTTTCAAGAGCAAGCTAGGCAAGAGAGGTACAAGACCATTGTTGCATTCACTACGTGTAAAATGAATGAAGGGCAACAAGTGAGTCCCTCACTTTCTTAAAATGAAAGGTTATGTAGAGCACCTTGAGAAACTTGGCTATCCAATCCCATTGGAGCTAGCCACGGATCTCATTCTTAATTCATTGCCTAAAAGTTATAATCAGTTTGTGATGAATTATAACATGCATGGAATGGATAAGAACCTCTCTGAGTTGCATGGGATGCTCAAAACTGCAGAGATGAAAATTGTGGAGAAAGGTTCTCCCGTGCTCTTGGTTCATGATGGGAAGAAGCCTGGTGCCAAAGGCAAGGGTAAGGCAAAAGTTGTCAAACCCAAGATAAGCAAGGCAAAGGTTGCCAAGGCTTCTGAGGCAAAACCCGATTCACAAAAGGATGCAATCTGTTTCCATTGTCAAGAAATTGGTCATTGGAAACGTAATTGCAAGGCTTTCTTGGAAGAGCAAAAGAAGAAGAAGAGCAGCAAGGCTGCGTCGACTTCAGGTATCTATATGATAGATATTCTCCTCTCTACCACTGATTCTTGGGTATTGGATACCGGATGTGGTTCTCACATTTGTCTAAATGTGCAGGGACTAAAGAATAGGAGACTGCTTAAAGAAGGTGAAGTAGATCTACGCGTGGGGAATGGAGCAAGAGTTGCTGCATTAGCCGTAGGGACTTATGAAGTCACTTTACCTTCCGGATTAATTCTTGTTTTGAACAATTGTTATTATGTTCCGGATTTAAGCAGAAATATTATTTCAATTTCTTGTTTGGATAATGAAGGTTTTAAGTTTCTTATTGAGAATAAGAAATTTTCTATTTATTTAAATGATGTGCTTTATGGTATTGCTAATTCATTTAATGGCCTTTATATCTTGGATGTCAAGAATGAAAATAATGTCTATCATGTAAATAAGAAATCTAAACCTAATGATGTAAATCATACTTATTTGTGGCATTGCCGTCTTGGTCATATTAATGAAAAGCGTATCTCAAAACTCCATGGGGACGGACTTTTGGGTTCATGTGACTTAGAGTCATATGATACTTGTGAGTCGTGTCTTCTTGGAAAAATGACTAAGATACCTTTTACCAAGTTGGGTGAAAGGGCAAGCGACTTATTGGGGTTGATACATTCCGATGTATGCGGACCATTAAGTAGCAATGCTAGGGGAGGATTTCAATACTTCATAACCTTCACTGATGATTATAGTAGATTTGGGTATGTTTACCTAATGAAACATAAAAGTGAAGCATTTGAGATATTTAGAATATTTCAAAATGAAGTAGAAAAACAACTTGGCAAAAGTATAAAGGCACTTCGATCAGATCGAGGTGGTGAATACTTAAGTCAAGAATTTGATGATCATCTAAAGAATTGTGGAATAGTTTCACAATTGACTCCGCCCGGAACACCACAATGGAATGGTGTGTCTGAGAGGAGAAATCGGACTTTGTTAGACATGGTTCGATCAATGATGAGTCAAGTTGATCTTCCAATATCCTTTTGGGGTTACGCCCTAGAAACCGCTGCTTTCACACTAAATCAAGTTCCAACTAAATCGATTCCAAAGACTCCATATGAGATGTGGAGTGGAAAGAAACCTAGTTTATCTTTCATGAGGATTTGGGGTTGCGAAGTTTATGTCAAGAGACTTATATCTGACAAACTAGCACACAAATCTGATAAATGTATTTTCGTGGGATATCCTAAGGAAACTAAAGGATATTACTTTTACAACCGAGAGGACAACAAAGTGTTTGTTGCCCGAACTGGTGTCTTTCTAGAGAAAGAGTTTCTCTCCAAAGAAATCAGTGGGAGTAAAATAAATCTTGAAGAAATTCGAGACCCAGAAAATAACATTGAACTAATAGTGGAACAAGAACAAAAACCACAAGGAGTTGTGGAACCTGTTCAAAATACACAGCATCTCGCAGATCTAGTAGGTTACGATCCGAGCCCGAGAGATATGGATTTCTCGTAACGGATAGTAATGAGGTAGAAATCATTGAGAATGATGAACCGTCAACCTACCAAGAGGCGATGTCTTCTCCTGATTCGGACAAGTGGCTTGGAGCCATGGAATCCGAATTACAATCCATGCAAGACAATCAAGTTTGGAATTTGATTGATGCGCCCGAAGGTGTAAAAACCATAGGATGCAAATGGGTCTTCAAGAAGAAGACTGACATGGATGGGAAGGTGCATACTTACAAAGCTAGGCTTGTAGCGAAGGGTTATAGGCAAGTTCATGGTATTGACTATGATGAGACCTTTTCACCGGTAGCAATGATCAAGTCTATAAGAATTTTGCTTGCCATTGCCGCATATCATGACTATGAAATATGGCAGATGGACGTCAAAACCGCTTTCCTGAATGGAAAACTCCAAGAGGATGTGTATATGACACAACCAGAAGGTTTTGAACAAGATTCTAAGGTATGCAAATTGCAAAGATCCATCTATGGATTGAAGCAAGCTTCAAGAGTTGGAATCTCCGTTTTGATGAATCGGTCAAAGAGTTTGGTTTCATCAAGAACGAAGATGAGCCTTGTGTATACAAGAAGTTTAGTGGGAGCATAGTGCTATTCCTTATTTTATATGTGGATGACATATTGCTCATTGGAAACGACATTCCTACACTTCAGTCTGTGAAGACTTGGTTAGGAAAGTGCTTCGCAATGAAAGATATGGGTGAAGCCGCATATATTCTTGGCATTAAGATCTATAGAGATAGATCAAGGAGGCTACTTGGTTTAAGCCAAAGTACATACATTGACAAGGTCATTAGAAGATTCCGTATGGAAAATTCTAAGAGAGGCACCTTGCCCGTGTTACATGGAGTTTCTCTAAGCAAGACTCAATGTCCTAAGACAAACGATGAGCGTGAGAAAATGAATGATGTTCCATATGCCTCGGCAATTGGGTCCATCATGTATGCCATGATTTGTACTAGGCCGGATGTATCTTATGCTTTGAGCATGACAAGTAGATACCAATCCGACCCTGGCAAAAATCACTGGATAGCTGTAAAAGCGATTCTTAAGTACTTGAGAAGAACTAAAGATTCCTTTTTGGTCTATGGAGGAATGGAAGATGATCTTGTTGTAAATGCTTACACGGATGCAAGCTTCCAAACCGACAAAGATGATAGCCGATCGCAATCGGGTTTTATGTTTATGTTAAATGGTGGAGCTGTAAGCTGGAAGAGTTCCAAGCAAAGTACAACCGCTGATTCTACAACAAAAGCTGAGTATATTGCTGGATCGGATGCTGCAAAGGAAGCTGTTTGGATTAAGAAGTTCATAACTGAACTTGAAGTGGTTCCTAGTATTGCCAATCCAATAGACCTTTATTGCGACAATAATGGTGCTATTGCTCAAGCAAAGGAACCAAGAGCACATCAGAAATCCAAACACATACTTAGGCGTTTTCATATCATTCGAGAGATCGTTGATAGGGGAGACGTAAATATAATCAGAGTACCTACTGATGACAATGTTGCGGACCTGCTAACAAAGGGACTTCCACAAGCTAAACATGATGGTCATGTTAGGTCCATGGGTATTAGATACATAGGAGATTGGGCCTAGGGCAAGTGGGAGATTGTTGGTAGTGGTGCCCTAGGCACGTTTAATAAACGTTGTAATTGTTATCATTTATTTCATATCAATAAAGAGATGTTTTGATTATTATTGTTGTTCATGTTTACTTATAATAATCCCCGTCCCTAGTACTTATTAAGCACTAGTATAAAGGCTAAATGATCATGGGATGAACATGTTATATTTATGGGTACTTGTTTGGAACAAGGTACTGGACATGACCCGCTGTATGAGATTTATGTCATGGTCTATGTCGTACATATATCTCATATTAGTTATGTCATTTGAATCCTTAGACATGAAGTTATTATAGTCTTCCACTTGATGAACATGTGTTTGACATATTCAAACGCTACCTTAACACGGTAGTTATAAAGGGTATGATTGGCATAATCGGATTCCCGTTGGGAAGAATAATAAGCTAAATGGATTTGTCCCTCCACGGAGAGATGTCAAGCTTGGGCCTCTCGTAGGAATGATGTTGATGAAATGTTCGGCCGGACTCAATGAATTGATTGGATCAATGTCATTTGGATTATCAACATATTCGGAATCGAGAAAGTATTGAACAAAACAAGTTGACTGTTTGACCATGACTTGTGTTCAATGACATCGTGGACAAAGGGATTATGACATATTCTAAAGGAATGCGAACTTGTATCTAGTTATACTATTTGGGTAGGTATGACGGTTTGCTAGAACCTAATCATATCTTATGGGATCATGTTTGAGCCCATTGCCAACTTAGTATAATCCTAGAGGGTCACCACAATAGAACGAATCTTAAATAAGAGGACTATATTGGTATTTAGGGCCGGAGGACCTCCAAGGAATTTCTGGAAAGTTCTGGGCCTCCTGGTCAACCAAGCGGGCGCTTGGGTTGCACCAGGCGGGCGCCTGAACAAGCCGGAAAAAAGAATTGGACTTTCTGCCCAAACAAGCGGGCGCCTGGGTAGGACCAGCGCGGGCGCCCGGTAGGCCGATTGGAAATTTCCTAATTTGATTAGGAATGGTTTTTGGCACAAGATTCCTATTTGGAATAGGTCTTAATTGTGTATAAAAGCACCAATTCGGCCAGACCATATTGACAATTGCTTTTGTGAGTCTCAAAGAGTTTGAGAGAGATTTTATTTTGTTCTAAAGATATCATTGATTGAGGAACAAAATAATTCACAAATAAATTCCATATAGTTCTTTATTATATTGTGAAAGTGTGTTTCATAATATTGGTCTAGCAACCAAGATCAAAGAAGCTCCTTTGATATTCGTTCGAAGTGTGGATACCGCTAGAGGGTGAAAATCATCATCTTCAAAGTTCGTGTTCAAGCTTTGTGATCGTGATCAAGTTTTCAAATCTCCACCAAAGACCAAGAGAAAACTTTGATAGCCATCAAGGGTTAGTTATTCCTCTATTCATCTTGTTGTATTTGATTTAATCATATGAACGGATCCATGGGTTTGGGTTTCTTAAAATTTTAATTGCTATATACCGCTGCGCATGTTACTTGGAAACCCAACAATGCTGAGGGCTACTTCGTTAGATTTGCCAAATGCATGGGACGAACATTTACCGTTGGTGGAATTCGCATACAACAATAGCTTTCATGCCAGTATCAGAATGGCACCATATGAAGCATTGTATGCGAGGAAGTGTAGATCACGGTATGTTGGGACGAAGTCGGCGAGAGGAGGTTAAGTGGACCGGAACTTGTACAAGTCACGGCGGATAAGGTACAACAGATCCGGAAGTGGCTACAGACTGCACAGAGTAGACAGAAATCTTACGCAGACAATAGAAGGCGAGAACTGGAATTTCAGCCAGGGGATCGAGTATTCCTAAAGATATCACCCACGAAGGGAGTTATGCGTTTTGGGATTTAGGGAAAGTTAAGTCCACGATATGTGGGACCATTCGAAATTCTTGATAAGATCGGGGAAGTGGCTTATCGATTGGCGTTACGCCGGTATTAGCTGGAGTGCATAATGTGTTCCATGTCTCATGCTAAGGAGTATATTCATGATCCGAGTCATGTGATAGAGTACAAACAGTTAAGAGTTCGGGCAGATTTGACGTACGACGAACGACCAACCAAGATCGTCGACAGAAAAGACGAGGTCGTAAGAAAGCGTACGGTTCCCTACGTAAAAGTGCAATGGAGCAATCACTCAGAAAGAGAAGCGACATGGGAACAAGAAAGTGAAATGCGCGAATTATACCCGGACATCTTCTCGGATTAAGGCGTGTCCAAGTTTGAAGACAAACTTCTTTTAAGGGGGTAAGAATATAATACCCGCACAATTTTTTTCTTATTTTTTTTATTATTTAATGAGTCACATTAATTTAAGAAAACAATTAATGAGTGGGCCGAAAAAGAATGGGTTGGCCGAAACCTTTAATTAATAAATCCAAACCCAATTAATAATCAATCAAGGTATAAATACTGAGTTAGTGAATGTTAGGGTATTTTTGTTTGTATCAAAAACAATCAAAAACAAAAAGGAAGAGAAAAAAACCCTAGTTCTACCCTAGCAGCCGCCGAACCAAGGAAGAGGGAGAAGAAAATTTTCGCCATTGTTTTGGAAGAAGTAATCCGATCATTCTCAAGGTAATGCTAAATCCTACTCTCCAAAATTTGTTTCATTGAATTCGGATTAATAAATCATAAGTTATGCATGCTTTAAGAATACAAATATTAGGGTTTTTGCATGCTAGTGATTAATGATAAAATTTTAAAGGTTAATGGAGTTGATCTAAATGCTATGGAAAAATAGTGATCGTAATACTAGCTTTATTTTAAGATTTATTTTATAATCATGATTGGAATTGATTAATATTATGCAATGCTTGGGAATTGAACATATAAATCATTGAGGTTGAATTGGGTTTATCAAAAGAAGAAAAAAATATGGATCTCCCCAAAATCACATTCGGCCGAATGGCCTATTAATCATTGGAGAATTATTTTGTTGATTTTGATGATTTTGTTATTGGGTTATGAATAAAATCGATGTTTGGAAATTTAGAAAAGTTTAAAGAATTAGAAAGATTGATCAAACTCAAGGAATCTTAATGGGGTATGATTCGGTTTTGGCTACATAAATTGGGTGTTGATTCTTGATTGATAATGTTAAGAATTGGGACGGAAAGTTAGTGTTTTCGTTAAGTTTATAATGAAAAGAAACCATAAGCTTTAAAAGAATTGTTAGAAAGTTAGAAAACTAACTTGAAAGGATGAAATAGTTAGTTAGAAAACCTTGAAAGTTAGAAAGTTAACGGAAAGGAGGAAGATTAAAAGATTTTAGTTAGTTTCCTAACAGAAAAGGACTAAACTGAAAAAAATTAAAGTTAAAAGTAATAAAAAGGGAAAACCTTTGAAGTTAGAGGGGCCTAAGTGATTAAAAAGAAACTTGGGGGACCAATCTGCAATTAATCCAAAGTTGAAGGACTAATTTGCAATTAAACTAAAGTTGAAGGACCAATCTGCAATTAATCCAAAGTTGAAGGACTAAATTGCAATTAAACTAAAGTTGAAGGACCAATCTGCAATTAACCTAAAGTTGAAGGACCAAATTGCAATTAACCAAAGTTGAGGGACCAAATTATAATTAACCCAAAGTTAGAGGACTTAATTACGATTATATTAAAGTTAAAGGACTGACTCGCAAATCAAAGTCAGAAACTTAAACGTAAGGAATGAGTAACGAAGTAAAGAAGTTAAAACACATCTCTCAGTTAACTAAGTAGAAGTAGTTAACAATGTTGAGAGTACTAAAGTAAATTACTCGGTGCCTTGTAGATTTGCACAGAGGGAAGATTGCAAGGAAAAGCAATTCAGGTAAGGGATTACGTTCCTTACAGTATTTGAACTACTGTTTATTGGAATTCCATATTCTTTCTATAAGTTAGCTATCAGTATGGCATGATAGTATTTGAATGAACTCTGCGTTATTGAACGTTCTTTGAAAGAATCCGTACTTAGTGATGTCCCCATTGATCTACTAAGTATCGAAGTTTGAAACTTGTTATCACATACTTGTACCTTGGTATGTTCTCATTCTACTTGTAAGTTAACCACTTACTGGTTAGAGTGGCCAATGTCCAGTTAGAAAAGACATTGACGGGACAGTCCAGTTAGAAAAGACTCGTCCTTAAAACTAGGGATTGCATGAGTGATCACATGCCTTCTCTCAGGAATTGTCTGATTACAAGGATGATTCTAGACCCCGAGCATATATGTGTGGATACCATATATGTTACGACCAACACTATTGGCTTGAAAAGCTAGGTGTACAAATTGTACCTTTGGCATTGAGGTTATAATGTACGTTACCCTGGAATTGACGGAACTTGAATGAATCCCTTTGGATTGTAGTGCCATAATCCTTTGAAGTAAAATCTTAAGAGAATTGTGACTGTATTGTTCTGCAGTCTTAAATCAAAAAGTAACTGAACCTATCTTTGTAAAAGTTATTCATAGTATTCGTTCTGATCGTCTCTCCTTAGTAACCGGAGAGGCCACGTATGAACTTACTGAGCATTCGTTCGCTCACCCCTTCTCTATAAATTTTGTTTCAGGATTTAAGTAGAAAGGCAGGACAAGGAAAGTAGCCGTAGGAAGAACGGCAGTTTGAAGATTCTTATTTGGTTGTTTTAAGACATTTATTTTATCTTGGTGTAAGTTGAAGTACATTGATGGTTGGGGTTGTTTCCCTGCTAAGACAAGTTTTTAAGTTACGCTTCCGCATTTATTTTAAATTGATGATGTAATAAAGGGTCAGTTGTGAACCCTAATGAGGTATTAATTATTGTTATTTAATGCATTAAATGCTCAAAATACAGTACGAAAATTCGGGGTGTTACATTTGTATTATTAGGGGTCTACTGTAAATGTTAATGATGTCGGAAACACGAAAATACTACAATTTTATTATTGTTATTTTTATTTTATATTTTTTACAATCGATGGAAATTGAAATCGTTTGACATTTTTCTTTACAATAGATTTTTCCCGTATAAGTTGAGGTTCATTGACGCAAATGCTATTTGTTAAATCATTAATAAGCGTCTTTCTGCACCCACCAATTAGAACTGTTGTTTTTTAAAATGCATGTTGAGGGATTGAGGACTGCATACATTCATCTTGTTATGTTCAAAAGATAATATTCTCCACATTTAAAATGATTATCAAATGTTTTCATTTCGTTTGTCTCAAAAAAATAATTTCTATTCTAAAATCAAGACTTTAAATTACTAAATTTAAATTAAATTGTTTGAAAAGTCAACAAAACTATCACCTTTGGACGGAGAGAGTATCACTTTGCTAAAATATAATGTCACTTCAAGAAGATAACTTGAATCCAATTTTAAAAATGTTAAGATGGTAACCCTTCTCTGAACCCTCACTACTACACGAGAATGCTTTGCACGGCTATCTTAACCTTTTCAAAAAATGATTATTGAAAAAGTTAAGGGTAGCCGGTGCAAAGCATTCCCGTCTAGTGAGGGTTCATAGAAGGGTTACCATCATAAATATCAAATGTAGATAAATTTTGCTCTAAAAAAATAATGCAAAGGCTACTTTCAAAACTTGAACATGGGTATGAAATTTTAGTCACTGTATTTCAAATAGAGTACGATACTTTTCAGTTCGGGGTGTATAATATTGGGTTGTGGATACTTCAAAGACAAGTGCACTTAATATATGGGACTGTGGTAGTCACTGATCTTGTGGGATTTGGAACAAATACTCTCACAAATGTGCTATTTGTTGGGGTATCAACCCAAGTTCCACATCGGCAATTGAAAGAAGAATTGCCTAGTATAAGAAAGAGTCCACCCACTCCATTAGTATGAGGCCTTTTAGGAGATGACCCAATAACAAATCCGTGCGGGCTGGGCCCAAAGCGGACAATATCATACTAATGTGGAGTGGTGGGGGTGGTCGCGGTCCTAACAACTGGTATCAGAGCCCAGGTTGGTGGATGGGCCCAACGCGATGTGGACCGCGTGTGTGAGATATGTGGGATTTCCTGTGGTGTGACCTCGCGAGTGGAGCACAGTGTGTGCCTTGTGTCGAAAGTCTTCTCGATATTGGTGATCGGGCGGCGTGTCCCGCATGTGGTGAATAGCGGCGGTACAAGTAAACTTCGTTGGAGGTGGTCCTTGGTTAAGGGGAGGTTTGTTAGGGTATCAACCCAAGTCCCACATCAGCAATTGACAGAAGAATTGCCTAATATAAGAAAGAGTCCACCCACTCCATTAGTATGAGGCCTTTTGGGAGATAACCCAAAAACAAATCCGTGCGGGCTTGGCTCAAAGCGGACAATATCATACTAATGTGGAGTGGTGGGGGTGGTCGCGTTCCCAACACTCTTACCATGTTTCCTATAATTAAGTTGGTGTTATATTCACACTCTAGAAGGTAGCTAAGCGGCAAAGAGGTAAAGTACAATAAGATAGGTTTTCTGTTCGATTGGTGGTAGTAGACATGGCCAAATATGGTTTTGGGTCCGGGTCTCACGGGTCCGAGTCCAGATCCCTAAACGGACAATATCATACTAATGTGGAGTGGTGGGGGTGGTCGCGGTCCCAACACTCTTACCATGTTTCCTATAATTAAGTTGGTGTTATATTCACACTCTAGAAGGTAGCTAAGCGGCAAAGAGGTAAAGTACAATAAGATAGGGTTTCTGTTCGATTGGTGGTAGTAGACATGGCCAAATATGGTTTTGGGTCCGGGTCTCACGGGTCCGAGTCCAGATCCCTAAACGGAGGACCCGTAACCGAACCGTGACATGCACGGGTACCGGTACGGATCATGCACGGGTCCTACGGTTCCAGGTCCACGGATCCTACGGTGGTCCTTCTTTTTTTTTTCTTTTTCAAATTCAACTGTCAAAATTTTAACAAAATATGTTAAATTTTTAACAGATTCTGTTGTTAAATAAACTAACAAAATCTATTTAAAAATTAACAGTTTTCAATTAAATTCAATAAATGTTAATTTTTTTTAACACATATTGTTATAAAACTAACAAAATTTGATGGGTTCTGACGGGTCTGACACGCGTCCGCACTGGTACAGGTACAAATACGTGTACGGTTATGGTTCCACGGGTCGGAACCTCCGGGTTAGAAAAGGAGGAACATTAACCGACCCGCATCAAACACAGGTGTGGTTATGACGGGTCACGGGTCATGCACGGGTCCGGTTCTTACGGATCAAATAAGTCTGGTTGCATGGGTCGCCACGGGTCCGAGTACGGGTTGGCCATGTCTAGGGTGGAGGAGCAGCTTGATGACAAGTTATGTAAGTCATGCTGGACATTCCCTATGAAGCCACTTACCAATTTGGTGAGTGAGATCAGACCTAAATTTACCTGTCTATGGATCTGAGAGGATGGTTCATAGACCTTATTATTATAAAAGTGCAAACACCGACATCTAATTCACTGGCGGAGCCACACCTTGTTAAAAGGGGGCAATTAACCCCCTTAGTTTCATAAAACGTACAAATTTAGCACTTGAAAATTTTGACAATATTGCTTTTATCCTTGATAATTGTAACTTTGCCCCCTTTGAATTATGAAAAAGTAACACTGTTTAAAATTTTGCCTCCCTTTAAGCTAAAAATTGGGTATGACATTATAACATGCTACACTTAAAATATTTTTCCCCCTTTGAATAAAAATTTCTGGCTCCCCCGCTGGTCTAATTCAAAAAAAAAATAGCGGTGTTATATTCATGTTGATGGATGCTGAAAATCATTAGATTATGTAGAATCCACTTCGAGTGCAAATAATCGTAGCCATTAATAATTCAATATGAGCTGGATGGCATCAGCTCGATCATTAAAAATACGAAAGCAACACAGTTATATGGAAGCATGATTTATTTATTGTGTCTTTTGCATATTTTGTTACCACCAAATGCATCAATATAGAGTCTAAATGCAAAGCCCCATTATTAGAAAATTAAACTTCAAAGTAAATCAGCTCACTACCAAACAAGTTCATGACGAAGGAGATTTAATTAAAGTTTATATTATATATAAAGTGTAGTTCAAACTCTAATGCTATGCATCGCGTCGACATAGACTCTAAATACTGTACCAAAAAAAATAGAGTCTAAATACAGAGTCCCCATTATTGGAAGTAAATCACCTCAATATTAAAAATACTAGTCAAATAAGGAATTTCATTAATTCTTATATGACTTAAATTTAATTTTTTTTCTACAATTTGTCTCCAAATCCAACAGTTAACTAATATAGTAACTATTATAGTTAACTAATACTATTAATAGTAATATTTAACTTGTATAATAACTATTATTATGGTTAACTAATACTATTAATAATAATGGTTAACTTATACTATTATTAATAGTGATGATTAACTTATATTACTAATTGTAATAGTTAACTTATATAATTATTAATATGATTAAATAATAGTATTAGCTAAGAATGAGAATATCAAAAGCCATTACATTTTAGGATAATGTTGATGTGGCTTCTCCAAATTCAAGCTTTTATTAAAAATGTACACATGTCAAAAACCCACAACTCTCCTCACCAAATTTAATATATATATATATATGTGTGTGTGTGTGTGTGTGTAGGTGCTCAAATGAGAACCACAATTGCGTGAGAACTGTGCGAACCAAGCATAACCATTAGATTAGAATCAAAATCAATGGTCCAGATTATAGATACATTGGATACACTTGGATACAATACATAAATTTTGGCTAAACAAGTATTGTATCCAAGTGCAGCACTTGGATACAGTATGTTAAAAACTAATGTATCCAATTGTATTTTTAAAAATTAGTTACTGTATCCAAGTGTATCTATAATCTGGACCCTTGATTTTGTATTTAATCAAACGTTATGATTGGTTCTCACAGTTCTCATTTAAAATGGTTCTCACAAGAGCGTGACGCATATATATATATATATATGGTCGTGCTCCTGTGAGAACCTAAATATCGTGAGAAGCAATGGCATTTTCGAAATTAAACTAAACTATGAGGTAAAAATTGAGCTAGGCATTCCTTTCTTTGGCTAAGCTAAACGTCATATGTGAACCATCTCTTAAAAAGCATACCACATCATCACCAATAATTTCTCTCAAATTTCAAAATAAAATATCTCAATATCTATAAGATTTGGTGACCAAGGAGATCTATACCTGAGAGTAAAATAAACATTAATGCTTCCATCCTATTGAAAGCTTCAAACTACATAGATAAATTTTCAATCTAAAGAACAAAAAAAAAAAAAAAAACCCTTCCATCATATTTTCAGCCTTCCAGTCCACCATCAAAGAGTAATTACAGTGGGCGCACAATTAAAAAAAAAAAAAAAAAAAAAAAAACAAAAAGCACGAGTGAGAATCAAACTTAGACCATCTACTTAATAGAATAAAGCTTTAACCACTACACTATAATAATTTACGTAACCCACTCCATATACCATAGATCCGCCTCTGCGCATAATACGATGATTTCCATTTCCGTAGCAAGTGAGTTGCATAGTTTTTTCACTATTATTTTTTTAGTCATTTTTCAAATGGGTTAATTGCAATTTGGTTCCTGACTTTTTCCAAAATTTGCAACGTTGATGCTGTCTTTTGAATTTCGCCAATTAGTATACTCACTTTGTCATTTTGTTGCAATCCGATTACAAAAGTAACTGGGCGTTAGTTTTCTAACAGATTTTATGTCATGTGACTAGCACATGACGTTTTAAGGGACGTTTTAAGATATTTTTGAAGCTACACATATCCGATTGATATGATTACATTTTTTAAAATTGAAACTAATATTTAAATTTACAACATACTCCCTTCTGTCCCACTCGAATTAGGACAAATTTCTATTTTGGGTGTCCCACTCGAATTAGGACAACCCAAAATAGAAATGTTTTATTTAATGGGTCCCACATTCACACTCACAACAACTTTCTACTCATTTTATTCTCTACCCTACTTTCTCTCTCCTACTTCACTTTCATACTCACAACACCTACTCCACTAACACTTTTTCCTTAATCCCCGTGTCCAACAAAAAAAAATACTAATTCGGGTGGGACGGAGGGAGTATACTTTTTGGCAATTTTTTGGGTGACTGAATTATTTTATACTCCCTCGGTCCCACCCGAATTAGGATTTTTAAGTTGGGCACGGGGGATTAAGAAAAAAGTATTAGTGGAGTAGGTGTTGTGAGTATGAAAAGTAAAGTAGGGAGAGAGAAAGTGAGGTAGATAATAATGAGTGGAAATTAGTGTGAATGTGGGTCTCATTAAATAAAACACTTCCATTTTGGGATGTCCTAATTCGAATGGGACACCCAAAATGGAAATTTGTCCTAATTCGAGTGGGACGGAGAGAGTATTAAATATTAATTTTAAATATTAAGAAAAAAAGAAAACACTTGAAATAATCTAAAAAAGTTATTAGCCCCAAATATGTTTCATATGAAGTAAATGCTATATGTGGATTATCAATTCATTAAAATATTTGATATGAAAAAAAAAAAAAAGGAGAGAAAGATGAGGATGAATTGGGGGAAGAGTGTATGTGAAGGGGTGATGCGGGAACGCGGAGTAGGGGTGGAGGAAAGTAAACGCTAGGAAAGAAGGTATATCATGGTGGAAAATAGTATTTTTTTTTTTCAGATTATTTTTCTCATTTTTCTCTATTTTTAAATATTTTAATTTATTTAAATCAAAAAATAATATAATATAACTAGTTCACCAAAAAAAAATGGTGTAAATTTTTGAATATTAGCTTCTGTTTAAAAAAAGAATCAGACAAATCGAATATGTGTAGCTTCACAAACACCTTAAAACGTTTGTACTAGTCACATGACATAAAATATGTTAGAAAACTAACACTCAGTTACTTTGTAGTCGGATTGCAACAAAATGACAAAGTGGGTATACCAATTGGCGAAATTGAAAAGACAACATCAACATTGCAAATTTAGTAAAAAGTCAGGAACCAAATTGCAATTAACCCTTTTTCAAATATGCAACTCGTTTTGTTTTGGACGGATGAAAATAAAAAACGTTTTTCGTTTTTTTTTTGAGAATTAGACGTGGACAAGCTGCAACATTAGAGTGATTGATGTTGTAGTTACCAGTGTAGATTTGGGCCACATTTGTCATTTCTGGTAATGAGTTTATGGGAACAACACACACACATAAACAAATTAACTTCTATTCATCGATTGTACCTATCGAAAAAAGAGAAATGTGCACAAAACGATGCCAAACTCTATAGTGCAACGGCATGTATCCCGCGCAAAGGTTCTAATATCACCAATGGAATGAGCAATCACTGCATCCCTCTTAGTGACCATTAAGAGTAAACGGATACAAAATCTTGCTCACAACATGTGTTGTCGATATTTTATTTGTTGCATCAATAGTGGATCTGCCACTCTTTAATTAAAAACACCAATAAAATCATTACTACTAAGATTTTGTGAGCAAAATTTTGAGACTTTTTTGTGCCCCAAACATTACTACATCACTGAACGGTTATTCCCTAATACTCGTATTAAACGAAGCCAATTTAAAACCCCTCTTTCGCGGGCGGTGGCAGTTTTCATGGTTAGGGAACTTGAGTTAAGTCATTACTTATACTAAAGAAATTGGGCCCAATTTCTATCCTTTTATCTTTTGACTTCATGGTCCCGACTCAAACACCATCAGATTCTTTAACACTTGTTCATAAATTTTCCTTCCAAAAAAAAAAAAAAAAAACACTTGTTCATAAATTTCATTGGGTCAGACCAAAGTGAGCCCATAGGCCCGAATATTATTGGGACCTTATAGAGATAACTTCTCCAGTAGTTTTGTTTATTTATTACTCCTTCCGTCTCAAAACACCTTGCACCATTCTAAAAATGCACAGAACGTAGTATATATATTCAATAGTAATGTGAGTGAGAAAGAGGTTGTGAGTATGATAAGCTGAGTGAGATTTACAAGTGGGGCCTATAATTAAGTGTGTGTATGAAAAGTAGGGTAGGGAAAATAAAAAATAATAAAATTTAAACATGTTTGGAAAGAGGACTTCTAATGGGATACCCAAAGAGAAATAAGTACAAGGCGTTTAGGGACGGATGGAGTATATAAGAGCAAAATAAATACAAGAACGATGGTAAGTGGAATAATCAAACACGAACACAAGAATTTATGTGGTTCACTAACTTGGCTACGTCCACAGGCGGAGGGAAATATATTACTTCAATGGCAATTACAAAATACGATATTTACTAATCTAGTTGCAAAAAATATTGAGTCCAATAATTCCGTCAACCTAAATGAGATTGAGTCCAATAATTTCGTCAATCTTCACCCTGATTTTGAATCTCCCCGAAACCATAATATATATCCACGAACCGACCCCAACTCCACCTTGAGTTGAATCATTTGTTTCCGAATATCTCTTCACCTCCGCCACCGCCTTTTGCCTTTGTCAATACACCATTTTTGTTCAACCAAGAACAACCACAATTACTTACTCAAATTGTTAAGATTCATTGTTAGTACACCCTACTTGATTTGATTGATCCATGCCACGTGTCTTTTTATGGACTTTAGGAATCATGTAATGAAGTTATACTTCAATTTTTAGATAAGTCCATTTCTAGATTTTTATTTGTCATATGCTGAGTTTTGATTCGGTTTGACACTCAGCGGTTTGGTTCTTAAAACCGCACTCGTTTTCATACTCGAACCGCCAGCATGGAGCCGCAAAACCGCGTACTTCAGTTTTGATGAAACCGCACCTCAAGTTCATTCATAAACCGCTCCAGTACTTGGTGGAACCGAAGAGCATTTATTGAAGAATTCACGCATTGTCATTTATTCCTTGAGACAAACATTCCCTTTACAACCATAAATGAATGATTTATGACTTGTCAAATAACTTCGAGTTAAATTGGAGTTTCTGCAAGGAATGCCGGTTTTGTCCAGTAAATTCAAATGTTTACCGTTAGTCCTTTCTATGCAACAAAGGACAATGTCAGGTAGTGGTGCTACAACTACCTAGGACTACAAGACAAAACCAAGGACGAAAATGACAGGTCAACCAATGGGATTTTGACAGTAGCTGTACCATCAAAGATTTGGACCAGATCATTGTCCAACGGTCACAAGACTGCTCTCCTATAAATAGCCTTCATTTTTCACCAATGAAGGTTGCTGAGCTTCAAGAGAGAAAATTCCGAAGTGTTCAAAGTTTGCTTTGAAGATTTTACCCAGATATTCAAACCTTCAAAGATCTCCTAAGCAAACCCAGAATTCTTCATTAAGCTTCAAGCCAAACAACCATTCATTACTCAGCCTTGTACACCAAAAGTTTTCATTTGCTCAATATCACTTAGATCAATAGAGCATTTGATTTCTTTCCCACGCACACACCCGATTTGTATGATCATATAGATTATACACTTCGAAAACACCGGTTGTTAGAATAGCTTTGATAGGTTAGATTGTTTATTTAGAGTTTAGATTCTTCATTGCAATCTTGTAAAAAGCTCCTCTAAATTAATACAAGTCTAGTAGTTATTAGAAAATCATAGACTAACCATCTAGGTAGAGGACGTAATTCATTCAAGAACTAACCTCTTCAAATTTGTGTGTTTGATCTTTATTTTCTGTTTTGTTCTTTATTTTCTTGTTTGTGGTTTCTCACTGAGTTCATCTATGAAATGACTTGAAAAATGAATAGTGTTTTCCTTTGATCTTAAGCTCTAATTATCTTGTGCATCATTGTGTTTTCAACCCAGTCAAACCGCCAACTCTTTATCTATCCACTTTGTCCAAACCGCAAACCTCCGCTGTGCATTTTATCAGTTCGGTTCTAGTGCTTTGAACCGTAGTTGGCCAAACTGATAAGTACTCGGTTGAATTTTGTAAGGTATTTTCGAAAAGTTGAAACCGCTATTCCCCCTCTAGCGGTTCTATACCCTGTTGTCCTCTGGGGACCAACAAGTGGTATCAGAGCATATCCACCAAAAACTTGTTTTTACAAGCTTAACTGCTTGGGTGCTGATCCAATGGCAAACATAAACACCCATATGATGCAGACATCCAACTCGAATCACTTACCGATTCTGGATGAAGATAATTTTATCTTTTGGAAAGATATGATGATGATGAAAACACATGATTTCTGTTGATTGTAGACTATGGACTGCTATGTGGATGGACCATATATTCCTATGAAAGATAACCCACGTGCAGATATTGCTGGAAAACCAGCTGAAATCAGGAAGCTGGAAAGTAAGTGGACCGATGCAGATCGCAACAATGTGGACTATGATGGAAAAAGCTATGTCTATGCTTGTTTCAACTATTGACCTAAGGACCCACTCAAAGGTGCTGCACTGCAAAACCACAAAGGCAACTTGGGATGCAATAGTTGACTTTCTGGAAGGAGTGTTGATACCATAAGAACCGTCTCTACCAACAGAGAAGACTCTTTAATTATTCGGTTTAATCCAAACTGAATTAAGAAAGTGTAAGTACCCCAATCCGGGCTCAACCCCCTCTATAAGGCATAATAACCAAGTTAGAGGTAATCTTAGTACTATTTAGGGATAAACCTGATAGGCTAGGACCTCATAGGAATAAACAGAAAACCTTAGGACCAATTTGGAATAAAAGAAGAAAGTTCCAGATTCTCGCCAAGACTGTCCGTACGGATGGTTTGGCCAGGGGAAGGACCAGCCGTACGGATGGTATAGGTCCTTCAGGTGCCTATAAATTGAGACCTTGCTGATCATTTCAAGGGGGAGAAATAGATTGAGAGTAAGGAAACTCTGCAGAAATATAGTCACAAACACTTGAGTGTAGGAAATAGAAGAAGATTGGCCTAACCAAGATAGGTAAAGCCACCTTCTCCCCCATCTCTTCTTGACCATCCATTTCTCTTTTGTTCATCTTGTTTATTATATTGTTCATTTATTTTCAAGTCTTTACATTACAAGTCTTTACATTACAAGTCTCTACATTTATATTACTTGGATCCAAGCCATGAAATGATTCCATGATGCCTTCACATTTTATGTGTGATTAAAGGTTAAAATCAATGGATGATCATGGCTTGTTACCTTAAAGAACTTACCTTTTCTTGATGATCCATTTTAATGGTGAAAGTTTGTACCTTTATGTTGTTCTTGTTGATTATGGGCCATGATAATCATGTTGGGTGATAAAGCTTTGATCTTTATTCACCCAAACCTCGATTTAGCCCTAATACATCACACTTGGATGATAAAGTTTTCAATATTTAAATCATCCAAGTGTTGATTTTCCCAAAGGTTTAATCTTTCATAAAAGGCTCATTTGGGTGAGAAAGCCATGATCTTTACTCATCCAAACGTTTGCTTTGGCTCAAAGCCATGTTCATCACGTTTCCCTTTTTCCCTCCAATGATTGCCTTGATCATGCCAAAAATCCTTGTTTTGGTATAAAATTGATGGTCAAAGGCATAGGAATGTATACATTTAATGTTTATGTACATAATCATAAACTGAAATGAAACAGTTCTGTCCAGTTTCAGCAGAATGCTCTGTTTCTGCCTGGAACGGGACTGTTTCTGATGGAACTGTAAAATCCCAGGATGAACCTAACCATCCGTACGTATGGTTTGGTCAGATGGACTTATTTATGTTTTTAGCCAGTTTCTATTATGTTTGTTGCAATTCAGTCCCTTTTTGTTAATTGGTTCACGCAGTCTGTTTCGCATTAAATGCGAAGGAACGTGGTCTGTAGACGTTTGACCTTCTTTCAGCCGTCATGGACGCTCCACTACCCGAGGAAGTTACTTGAGAATAAAAGACAAATTCTTTTTCTTCTTACCTTTTTACCTTCTTTCTCTATTTGGCAAACTATCTTTCTCTCTCTACTGTTCAACGTACTTTCTCTCTGTTTTTCTCTTTCCAAATTTGAAATGGCTCCTAAGAAATCTGTTGATGCTACTCCTTATACATCAAAATCAACGAAGCCAGACATGGTATGATTTCTTGAACCCTCAAACTTAGTATTTCAAATTTCATTCTCCGCCATTGTGAGCTTTAAAAAGCTTGTTCATATTCCTTGCTTATTTCTTACTTTTCTTTCAATATTTTGGTTGGATAATGCTTATACATGCTTATATATGCTGTTTATATGCTTCATTTAGTGATTTGTGTTCAATTTTGAACAA